>CASHTC010000406.1:112500-117500 GCA_949357725.1 Hyperoplus immaculatus
GAGTCGTTTGGTAATGGTCTGTGGTGAAGTTTTTTAAAAACCCTATATAAAATATTTTTTTGTTAAAATTTGACTAAGTGTGGAGTCGAAAATGGTTTTTCCAAAAAGTATTTAGGAGCACGTTTCAGGTCATTTTGAGTCGTCTGGTTAGGGTTAGGGTTAGGGTTAGGGTTAGGGTTAGGGTTAGGGTTAGGGTTAGGGTTAGGGTTAGGGTTAGGGTTAGGGTTAGGGTTAGGGTTAGGGTTAGGGTTAGGGTTAGGGTTAGGGTTAGGGTTAGGGTTAGGGTTAGGGTTAGGGTTAGGGTTAGGTTAAGAGCAATCTGCCCACTTTTCAAAAGTGGTTTTTTGGACGTAAATTTTGAACGCAGAGGGGCAACCTCATACCGAGACCATCCTCGGATACCTTGGGACCAGGCGCATTGGCCGAAAAAGTTTCGTCCCCCTGGTGGCGATTGTGGGTACTGCAATCGCGATTTGAAAAGTTTGAAGCTCTGTAACTCCCCAACGCAGAGGGGCAACACAATTCCAAGCAGTGCCTGTTGTAGCCCTTGGCCAGGACTACATGCTCACCAATTTTTAGCCATTTCCGAGTAACTTTTTTTAACATGGAAAAACAGGTTTTTTGGGAATAACGTCTGGTAGGGGAGGGGCAACTGCACAAGATTTTTAACCAAGATACTAGGCGTGGGGACGGATCAGAATCCGTTGAAATTTTGGTTCTATGTTGTTTCTATCCCGAGTTATGGCCGATTTGGTCTGCGCATGCGCAGTAGTGTTTTGGCCCATAATATGTCTGTTGAAAGAGGGTTAGGGTTAGGGTTAGGGGTTAGGGTTAGGGTTAGGGTTAGGGTTAGGGTTAGGGTTAGGGTTAGGGTTAGGGTTAGGGTTAGGGTTAGGGTTAGGGTTAGGGTTAGGGTTAGGGTTAGGGTTAGGGTTAGGGTTAGGGTTAGGGTTAGGGTTAGGGTTAGGGTTAGGGGTTAGGGTTAGGGTTAGGGTTAGGGTTAGGGTTAGGGTTAGGGTTAGGGTTAGGGTTAGGGTTAGGGTTAGGGTTAGGGTTAGGGTTAGGGTTAGGGTTAGGGTTAGGGTTAGGGTTAGGGTTAGGGTTAGGGTTAGGGTTAGGGTTAGGGTTAGGGTTAGGGTTAGGGTTAGGGTTAGGGTTAGGGTTAGGGTTAGGGTTAGGGTTAGGGTTAGGGTTAGGGTTAGGGTTAGGGTTAGGGTTAGGGTTAGGGTTAGGGTTAGGGTTAGGGTTAGGGTTAGGGTTAGGGTTAGGGTTAGGGTTAGGGTTAGGGTTAGGGTTAGGGTTAGGGTTAGGGTTAGGGTTAGGGTTAGGGTTAGGGTTAGGGTTAGGGTTAGGGTTAGGGTTAGGGTTAGGGTTAGGGTTAGGGTTAGGGTTAGGGTTAGGGTTAGGGTTAGGGTTAGGGTTAGGGTTAGGGTTAGGGTTAGGGTTAGGGTTAGGGTTAGGGTTAGGGTTAGGGTTAGGGTTAGGGTTAGGGTTAGGGTTAGGGTTAGGGTTAGGGTTAGGGTTAGGGTTAGGGTTAGGGTTAGGGTTAGGGTTAGGGTTAGGGTTAGGGTTAGGGTTAGGGTTAGGGTTAGGGTTAGGGTTAGGGTTAGGGTTAGGGTTAGGGTTAGGGTTAGGGTTAGGTTATAGGGATAAATACGTCCTTCGAGGGGCCCCTCAAGAATGTTTTTGCCAATAACTCCGGATAGGAATGGCCTATCATCATGGAACCAAGTTCCTTGGATTCCTTGGCCCCAGACCTTTCCAATGGTGCTACCCCCGAGGCTCTAGGAGCTTTGGTTTCCGAGTTATGAGTGTTTTTATGTTTAAAAGTTCTGTATCTCCTGAACGGAAGGTCGTAGAGACTCGGGGACAACTCCAGTGTGTTCAGCGTGGCCGAATTATGTCTGACGGAACTAGGTTTCAAGTCTCTAGGACCTACGGTTCTGGAGTTATAAGCGAAAACGTTCGCCCAATAGGAATGAATGGGCGTCATTGAAAATTTCTCTAAGTGTTGAGTCCAAAAAAAAAAAGTTCCCCCAGGAAGTGTCTAGGAGCACGTTTCAGGCCATTTTGAGTGGTCTGGTAATGGTCTGTGGTGAAGTTTTTTAAAAACCCTATATAAAATATTTTTTTGTAAAAAATTTGACTAAGTGTGGAGTCGAAAATGGTTTTTCCAAAAAGTATTTAGGAGCACGTTTCAGGCCATTTTGAGTGGTCTAGTAAGGGTTAGGGTTAGGGTTAGGGTTAGGGTTAGGGTTAGGGTTAGGGTTAGGGTTAGGGTTAGGGTTAGGTTATAGGGATAAATAGGGTTAGGGTTAGGGTTAGGGTTAGGGTTAGGGTTAGGGTTAGGGTTAGGGTTAGGGTTAGGGTTAGGGTTAGGGTTAGGGTTAGGGGGTTAGGGTTAGGGTTAGGGTTAGGGTTAGGGGGTTAGGGTTAGGGTTAGGGTTAGGGTTAGGGTTAGGGTTAGGGTTAGGGTTAGGGTTAGGGTTAGGGTTAGGGTTAGGGTTAGGGTTAGGGTTAGGGTTAGGGTTAGGATAAGGGGGTTTTAACCAGGATGGCCCAAAGGGCCATCGTCAAATAACTCTCCTTGAAAAGGTAAAGTTGACATTTAAAGTGGCCTACTAGACTAATTTTGGGATGGGCTTTCCAATGGTGCTACCCCCGAGGCTCTAGGAGCTTTGTTTTCCGAGTTATGAGTGTTTTTATGTTTAAAAGTTCTGTATCTCCTGAACGGAAGGTCGTAGAGACTCGGGGACAACTCCAGTGTGTTCAGCGTGGCCGAATTATGTCTGACGGAACTTGGTTTCAAGTCTCTAGGACCTACGGTTCTGGAGTTATAAGCGAAAACGTCGGCCCAATGGGAATGAATGGGCGTCATTGAAAATATCTCTAAGTGTTGAGTCCAAAAAAAAAAAGTTCCCCCAGGAAGTGTCTATGAGCACGTTTCAGGCCATTTCGAGTGGTCTGGTAATGGTCTGTAGTGAAGTTTTCTAAAAACCCTATGTAAAAAGTTGGAATCTGAATGTGGAATCTGAATGTGGAATGTGGAATCTGAATGTGGAATCTGAATGTGGAATGTGGAATCTGAATGTGGAATCTGAATGTGGAATCTGAATGTGGAATGTGGAATCTGAATGTGGAATCTGAATGTGGAAGCTGAATGTGGAAGCTGAATGTGGAATGTGGAATCTGAATGTGGAAGCTGGGCTAGGATAAGGGGGTTTTAACCAGGATGGCCCAAAGGGCCATCGTCAAATAACTCTCCTTGAAAAGGTAAAGTTGACATTTAAAGTGGCCTACTAGACTAATTTTGGGATGGGCTTTCCAATGGTGCTACCCCCGAGGCTCTGGGAGCTTTGGTTTCCGAGTTATGAGTGTTTTTATGTTTAAAAGTTCTGTATCTCCTGAAGGGAAGGTCGTAGAGACTCGGGGACAACTCCAGTGTGTTCAGCGTGCCCGAATTATGTCGGACATAACTTGGTTTCAAGTCTCTAGGACCTACGGTTCTGGAGTTATAAGCGAAACATCTTTCTAAGTGCTGAGTCCAAAAAAAAAAGTTCCAATATGGGCCAATGCTGCCCTCTTGTGGCTTTGCGGAGATAATACATATCAATGCATGACTGTGCTTTTGATAAATCAAAATAAATGTTTTTTTAGACTCTCATTCCAAAGCCAGTCTCCTGTCTCTTCCAGTGTGTTACAACGTCATCAACAACACGTCTTAATCAATGAAAAACATTCGTATTCACATGCAAAAGCATCTATAACAGTCTGTCTGTCTGTCTGTCTGTCTGTATGTCTACACCCCCAACGCGTGAGTACACACACACACACACACACACAGGGTTAATACACACTCACTCACTAACACACATTATTATTATCAATATTAATATATTAGGAATGTGCATTTAATTTTCTGACCTGTGTGTGTGTGTGTGTGTGTGTGTGTGTGTGTGTGTGTGTGTGTGTGTGTGTCTCTCTGTCTGTCTCTCTCTCCCTCTGTCTGTCTCTCCCTCTCTCTCTCTCTCTCTCTGTCTGTCTCTCCCTCTGTCTGTCTGTCTGTCTGTCTCTCCCTCTGTCTGTCTGTCTGTCTGTCTGTCTGTCTGTCTATCTGTCTGTCTGTATAGACAATAAATATTTTTTTTCTGTTTTACAGACGGACAAAACAAAGCCTTCACAATGGACTACAACTCCTCTGCCCCGTCTAAATAGGTAACTCATTCATGGTTGAATGTGACATAAGGTGCTCATAATCAAATACAAAAAAATATATGTATTGTATTATTGGACTAACATGTCTCTGCTCTGCTCTTTCTGTTTCTATTTCGCCATAGCCTTGCCCGTGAAGCTGCACATGAAGTCCATCTCTAAAAAGATAAGTAGGGTTAGGGTTAGGGTTAGGGTTAGGATAAGGGGGTTTTAACCAGGATGGCCCAAAGGGCCATCGTCAAATAACTCTCCTTGAAAAGGTAAAGTTGACATTTAAAGTGGCCTACTAGACTAATGTTGGGATGGGCTTTCCTATGGTGCTACCCCCGAGGCTCTAGGAGCTTTCCTTCTTTGAGTTTCCAGTGTTTTTATGTTTAAAAGTTCTGTATCTCCTGAACGGAAGGTCGTAGAGACTCGGGGACAACTCCAGTGTGTTCAGCGTGCCCGAATTATGTCGGACAGAACTTGGTTTCAAGTCTCTAGGACCTACGGTTCTGGAGTTATAAGCGAAACATCTTTCTAAGTGCTGAGTCCGAAAAAAAAAGTTCCAATATGGGCCAATGCTGCCCTCTTGTGGCTTTGCGGAGATAATACATATCAGTGCATGACTAGGATAAGGGGGTTTTAACCAGGATGGCCCAAAGGGCCATCGTCAAATAACTCTCCTTGAAAAGGTAAAGTTGACATTTAAAGTGGCCTACTAGACTAATTTTGGGATGGGCTTTCCAATGGTGCTACCCCCGAGGCTCTAGGAGCTTTGTTTTCCGAGTTATGAGTGTTTTTATGTT
>CASHTC010000406.1:122500-129528 GCA_949357725.1 Hyperoplus immaculatus
CTTGAAAAGGTAAAGTTGACATTTAAACTGGCCTACTAGACAAATGTTGGGATGGGCTTTCCTATGGTGCTACCCCCGAGGCTCTAGGAGCTTTCCTTCTTTGAGTTTCCAGTGTTTTTATGTTTAAAAGTTCTGTATCTCCTGAACGGAAGGTCGTAGAGACTCGGGGACAACTCCAGTGTGTTCAGCGTGGCCGAATTATGTCTGACAGAACTTGGTTTCAAGTCTCTAGGACCTACGGTTCTGGAGTTATAAGCGAAACATCTTTCTAAGTGCTGAGTCCGAAAAAAAAAGTTCCAATATGGGCCAATGCTGCCCTCTTGTGGCTTTGCGGAGATAATACATATCAGTGCATGACTAGGATAAGGGGGTTTTAACCAGGATGGCCCAAAGGGCCATCGTCAAATAACTCTCCTTGAAAAGGTAAAGTTGACATTTAAAGTGGCCTACTAGACTAATTTTGGGATGGGCTTTCCAATGGTGCTACCCCCGAGGCTCTAGGAGCTTTGTTTTCCGAGTTATGAGTGTTTTTATGTTTAAAAGTTCTGTATCTCCTGAACGGAAGGTCGTAGAGACTCGGGGACAACTCCAGTGTGTTCAGCGTGGCCGAATTATGTCGACGGAACTTGGTTTCAAGTCTCTAGGACCTACGGTTCTGGAGTTATAAGCGAAAACGTCGGCCCAATGGGAATGAATGGGCGTCATTGAAAATATCTCTAAGTGTTGAGTCCAAAAAAAAAAAGTTCCCCCAGGAAGTGTCTATGAGCAGGGTTAGGGTTAGGGTTAGGGTTAGGGTTAGGGTTAGGGTTAGGGTTAGGGTTAGGGTTAGGGTTAGGGTTAGGGTTAGGGTTAGGGTTAGGGTTAGGGTTAGGGTTAGGGTTAGGGTTAGGGTTAGGGTTAGGGTTAGGGTTAGGGTTAGGGTTAGGGTTAGGGTTAGGGTTAGGGTTAGGGTTAGGGTTAGGGTTAGGGTTAGGGTTAGGGTTAGGGTTAGGGTTAGGGTTAGGGTTAGGGTTAGGGTTAGGGTTAGGGTTAGGGTTAGGGTTAGGGTTAGGGTTAGGGTTAGGGTTAGGGTTAGGGTTAGGGTTAGGGTTAGGGTTAGGGTTAGGGTTAGGGTTAGGGTTAGGGTTAGGGTTAGGGTTAGGGTTAGGGTTAGGGTTAGGGTTAGGGTTAGGGTTAGGGTTAGGGTTAGGGTTAGGGTTAGGGTTAGGGTTAGGGTTAGGGTTAGGGTTAGGGTTAGGGTTAGGGTTAGGGTTAGGGTTAGGGTTAGGGTTAGGGTTAGGGTTAGGGTTAGGGTTAGGGTTAGGGTTAGGGTTAGGGTTAGGGTTAGGGTTAGGGTTAGGGTTAGGGTTAGGGTTAGGGTTAGGGTTAGGGTTAGGGTTAGGGTTAGGGTTAGGGTTAGGGTTAGGGTTAGGGTTAGGGTTAGGGTTAGGGTTAGGGTTAGGGTTAGGGTTAGGGTTAGGGTTAGGGTTAGGGTTAGGGTTAGGGTTAGGGTTAGGGTTAGGGTTAGGGTTAGGGTTAGGGTTAGGGTTAGGGTTAGGGTTAGGGTTAGGGTTAGGGTTAGGGTTAGGGTTAGGGTTAGGGTTAGGGTTAGGGTTAGGGTTAGGGTTAGGGTTAGGGTTAGGGTTAGGGTTAGGGTTAGGGTTAGGGTTAGGGTTAGGGTTAGGGTTAGGGTTAGGGTTAGGGTTAGGGTTAGGGTTAGGGTTAGGGTTAGGGTTAGGGTTAGGGTTAGGGTTAGGGTTAGGGTTAGGGTTAGGGTTAGGGTTAGGGTTAGGGTTAGGGTTAGGGTTAGGGTTAGGGTTAGGGTTAGGGTTAGGGTTAGGGTTAGGGTTAGGGTTAGGGTTAGGGTTAGGGTTAGGGTTAGGGTTAGGGTTAGGGTTAGGGTTAGGGTTAGGGTTAGGGTTAGGGTTAGGGTTAGGGTTAGGGTTAGGGTTAGGGTTAGGGTTAGGGTTAGGGTTAGGGTTAGGGTTAGGGTTAGGGTTAGGGTTAGGGTTAGGGTTAGGGTTAGGGTTAGGGTTAGGGTTAGGGTTAGGGTTAGGGTTAGGGTTAGGGTTAGGGTTAGGGTTAGGGTTAGGGTTAGGGTTAGGGTTAGGGTTAGGGTTAGGGTTAGGGTTAGGGTTAGGGTTAGGGTTAGGGTTAGGGTTAGGGTTAGGGTTAGGGTTAGGGTTAGGGTTAGGGTTAGGGTTAGGGTTAGGGTTAGGGTTAGGGTTAGGGTTAGGGTTAGGGTTAGGGTTAGGGTTAGGGTTAGGGTTAGGGTTAGGGTTAGGGTTAGGGTTAGGGTTAGGGTTAGGGTTAGGGTTAGGGTTAGGGTTAGGGTTAGGGTTAGGGTTAGGGTTAGGGTTAGGGTTAGGGTTAGGGTTAGGGTTAGGGTTAGGGTTAGGGTTAGGGTTAGGGTTAGGGTTAGGGTTAGGGTTAGGGTTAGGGTTAGGGTTAGGGTTAGGGTTAGGGTTAGGGTTAGGGTTAGGGTTAGGGTTAGGGTTAGGGTTAGGGTTAGGGTTAGGGTTAGGGTTAGGGTTAGGGTTAGGGTTAGGGTTAGGGTTAGGGTTAGGGTTAGGGTTAGGGTTAGGGTTAGGGTTAGGGTTAGGGTTAGGGTTAGGGTTAGGGTTAGGGTTAGGGTTAGGGTTAGGGTTAGGGTTAGGGTTAGGGTTAGGGTTAGGGTTAGGGTTAGGGTTAGGGTTAGGGTTAGGGTTAGGGTTAGGGTTAGGGTTAGGGTTAGGGTTAGGGTTAGGGTTAGGGTTAGGGTTAGGGTTAGGGTTAGGGTTAGGGTTAGGGTTAGGGTTAGGGTTAGGGTTAGGGTTAGGGTTAGGGTTAGGGTTAGGGTTAGGGTTAGGGTTAGGGTTAGGGTTAGGGTTAGGGTTAGGGTTAGGGTTAGGGTTAGGGTTAGGGTTAGGGTTAGGGTTAGGGTTAGGGTTAGGGTTAGGGTTAGGGTTAGGGTTAGGGTTAGGGTTAGGGTTAGGGTTAGGGTTAGGGTTAGGGTTAGGGTTAGGGTTAGGGTTAGGGTTAGGGTTAGGGTTAGGGTTAGGGTTAGGGTTAGGGTTAGGGTTAGGGTTAGGGTTAGGGTTAGGGTTAGGGTTAGGGTTAGGGTTAGGGTTAGGGTTAGGGTTAGGGTTAGGGTTAGGGTTAGGGTTAGGGTTAGGGTTAGGGTTAGGGTTAGGGTTAGGGTTAGGGTTAGGGTTAGGGTTAGGGTTAGGGTTAGGGTTAGGGTTAGGGTTAGGGTTAGGGTTAGGGTTAGGGTTAGGGTTAGGGTTAGGGTTAGGGTTAGGGTTAGGGTTAGGGTTAGGGTTAGGGTTAGGGTTAGGGTTAGGGTTAGGGTTAGGGTTAGGGTTAGGGTTAGGGTTAGGGTTAGGGTTAGGGTTAGGGTTAGGGTTAGGGTTAGGGTTAGGGTTAGGGTTAGGGTTAGGGTTAGGGTTAGGGTTAGGGTTAGGGTTAGGGTTAGGGTTAGGGTTAGGGTTAGGGTTAGGGTTAGGGTTAGGGTTAGGGTTAGGGTTAGGGTTAGGGTTAGGGTTAGGGTTAGGGTTAGGGTTAGGGTTAGGGTTAGGGTTAGGGTTAGGGTTAGGGTTAGGGTTAGGGTTAGGGTTAGGGTTAGGGTTAGGGTTAGGGTTAGGGTTAGGGTTAGGGTTAGGGTTAGGGTTAGGGTTAGGGTTAGGGTTAGGGTTAGGGTTAGGGTTAGGGTTAGGGTTAGGGTTAGGGTTAGGGTTAGGGTTAGGGTTAGGGTTAGGGTTAGGGTTAGGGTTAGGGTTAGGGTTAGGGTTAGGGTTAGGGTTAGGGTTAGGGTTAGGGTTAGGGTTAGGGTTAGGGTTAGGGTTAGGGTTAGGGTTAGGGTTAGGGTTAGGGTTAGGGTTAGGGTTAGGGTTAGGGTTAGGGTTAGGGTTAGGGTTAGGGTTAGGGTTAGGGTTAGGGTTAGGGTTAGGGTTAGGGTTAGGGTTAGGGTTAGGGTTAGGGTTAGGGTTAGGGTTAGGGTTAGGGTTAGGGTTAGGGTTAGGGTTAGGGTTAGGGTTAGGGTTAGGGTTAGGGTTAGGGTTAGGGTTAGGGTTAGGGTTAGGGTTAGGGTTAGGGTTAGGGTTAGGGTTAGGGTTAGGGTTAGGGTTAGGGTTAGGGTTAGGGTTAGGGTTAGGGTTAGGGTTAGGGTTAGGGTTAGGGTTAGGGTTAGGGTTAGGGTTAGGGTTAGGGTTAGGGTTAGGGTTAGGGTTAGGGTTAGGGTTAGGGTTAGGGTTAGGGTTAGGGTTAGGGTTAGGGTTAGGGTTAGGGTTAGGGTTAGGGTTAGGGTTAGGGTTAGGGTTAGGGTTAGGGTTAGGGTTAGGGTTAGGGTTAGGGTTAGGGTTAGGGTTAGGGTTAGGGTTAGGGTTAGGGTTAGGGTTAGGGTTAGGGTTAGGGTTAGGGTTAGGGTTAGGGTTAGGGTTAGGGTTAGGGTTAGGGTTAGGGTTAGGGTTAGGGTTAGGGTTAGGGTTAGGGTTAGGGTTAGGGTTAGGGTTAGGGTTAGGGTTAGGGTTAGGGTTAGGGTTAGGGTTAGGGTTAGGGTTAGGGTTAGGGTTAGGGTTAGGGTTAGGGTTAGGGTTAGGGTTAGGGTTAGGGTTAGGGTTAGGGTTAGGGTTAGGGTTAGGGTTAGGGTTAGGGTTAGGGTTAGGGTTAGGGTTAGGGTTAGGGTTAGGGTTAGGGTTAGGGTTAGGGTTAGGGTTAGGGTTAGGGTTAGGGTTAGGGTTAGGGTTAGGGTTAGGGTTAGGGTTAGGGTTAGGGTTAGGGTTAGGGTTAGGGTTAGGGTTAGGGTTAGGGTTAGGGTTAGGGTTAGGGTTAGGGTTAGGGTTAGGGTTAGGGTTAGGGTTAGGGTTAGGGTTAGGGTTAGGGTTAGGGTTAGGGTTAGGGTTAGGGTTAGGGTTAGGGTTAGGGTTAGGGTTAGGGTTAGGGTTAGGGTTAGGGTTAGGGTTAGGGTTAGGGTTAGGGTTAGGGTTAGGGTTAGGGTTAGGGTTAGGGTTAGGGTTAGGGTTAGGGTTAGGGTTAGGGTTAGGGTTAGGGTTAGGGTTAGGGTTAGGGTTAGGGTTAGGGTTAGGGTTAGGGTTAGGGTTAGGGTTAGGGTTAGGGTTAGGGTTAGGGTTAGGGTTAGGGTTAGGGTTAGGGTTAGGGTTAGGGTTAGGGTTAGGGTTAGGGTTAGGGTTAGGGTTAGGGTTAGGGTTAGGGTTAGGGTTAGGGTTAGGGTTAGGGTTAGGGTTAGGGTTAGGGTTAGGGTTAGGGTTAGGGTTAGGGTTAGGGTTAGGGTTAGGGTTAGGGTTAGGGTTAGGGTTAGGGTTAGGGTTAGGGTTAGGGTTAGGGTTAGGGTTAGGGTTAGGGTTAGGGTTAGGGTTAGGGTTAGGGTTAGGGTTAGGGTTAGGGTTAGGGTTAGGGTTAGGGTTAGGGTTAGGGTTAGGGTTAGGGTTAGGGTTAGGGTTAGGGTTAGGGTTAGGGTTAGGGTTAGGGTTAGGGTTAGGGTTAGGGTTAGGGTTAGGGTTAGGGTTAGGGTTAGGGTTAGGGTTAGGGTTAGGGTTAGGGTTAGGGTTAGGGTTAGGGTTAGGGTTAGGGTTAGGGTTAGGGTTAGGGTTAGGGTTAGGGTTAGGGTTAGGGTTAGGGTTAGGGTTAGGGTTAGGGTTAGGGTTAGGGTTAGGGTTAGGGTTAGGGTTAGGGTTAGGGTTAGGGTTAGGGTTAGGGTTAGGGTTAGGGTTAGGGTTAGGGTTAGGGTTAGGGTTAGGGTTAGGGTTAGGGTTAGGGTTAGGGTTAGGGTTAGGGTTAGGGTTAGGGTTAGGGTTAGGGTTAGGGTTAGGGTTAGGGTTAGGGTTAGGGTTAGGGTTAGGGTTAGGGTTAGGGTTAGGGTTAGGGTTAGGGTTAGGGTTAGGGTTAGGGTTAGGGTTAGGGTTAGGGTTAGGGTTAGGGTTAGGGTTAGGGTTAGGGTTAGGGTTAGGGTTAGGGTTAGGGTTAGGGTTAGGGTTAGGGTTAGGGTTAGGGTTAGGGTTAGGGTTAGGGTTAGGGTTAGGGTTAGGGTTAGGGTTAGGGTTAGGGTTAGGGTTAGGGTTAGGGTTAGGGTTAGGGTTAGGGTTAGGGTTAGGGTTAGGGTTAGGGTTAGGGTTAGGGTTAGGGTTAGGGTTAGGGTTAGGGTTAGGGTTAGGGTTAGGGTTAGGGTTAGGGTTAGGGTTAGGGTTAGGGTTAGGGTTAGGGTTAGGGTTAGGGTTAGGGTTAGGGTTAGGGTTAGGGTTAGGGTTAGGGTTAGGGTTAGGGTTAGGGTTAGGGTTAGGGTTAGGGTTAGGGTTAGGGTTAGGGTTAGGGTTAGGGTTAGGGTTAGGGTTAGGGTTAGGGTTAGGGTTAGGGTTAGGGTTAGGGTTAGGGTTAGGGTTAGGGTTAGGGTTAGGGTTAGGGTTAGGGTTAGGGTTAGGGTTAGGGTTAGGGTTAGGGTTAGGGTTAGGGTTAGGGTTAGGGTTAGGGTTAGGGTTAGGGTTAGGGTTAGGGTTAGGGTTAGGGTTAGGGTTAGGGTTAGGGTTAGGGTTAGGGTTAGGGTTAGGGTTAGGGTTAGGGTTAGGGTTAGGGTTAGGGTTAGGGTTAGGGTTAGGGTTAGGGTTAGGGTTAGGGTTAGGGTTAGGGTTAGGGTTAGGGTTAGGGTTAGGGTTAGGGTTAGGGTTAGGGTTAGGGTTAGGGTTAGGGTTAGGGTTAGGGTTAGGGTTAGGGTTAGGGTTAGGGTTAGGGTTAGGGTTAGGGTTAGGGTTAGGGTTAGGGTTAGGGTTAGGGTTAGGGTTAGGGTTAGGGTTAGGGTTAGGGTTAGGGTTAGGGTTAGGGTTAGGGTTAGGGTTAGGGTTAGGGTTAGGGTTAGGGGTTAGGGTTAGGGTTAGGGTTAGGGTTAGGGTTAGGGTTAGGGTTAGGGTTAGGGTTAGGGTTAGGGTTAGGGTTAGGGTTAGGGTTAGGGTTAGGGTTAGGGTTAGGGTTAGGGTTAGGGTTAGGGTTAGGGTTAGGGTTGGGTTAGGGTTAGGGTTAGGGTTAGGGTTAGGGTTAGGGTTAGGGTTAGGGTTAGGGTTAGG
>CASHTC010000407.1:0-12818 GCA_949357725.1 Hyperoplus immaculatus
GAGAGAGAGAGAGAGAATGACCTGCAGTAAAGGTCCACGGTCGGATTTGAACCTGCGACCACTGCAACGAAGGCCGTAGCCAATATGGTACGCGCTCTATCCACTACGCCACCGGAGCAGCCCCAGTGCTTTCTGCAGTTGCGATGGATTGAGTCTGCTCACGTTCTTACCACAAAGAATTTCAACAAGAGTTTGTTTTGGAAGTGTACCGAGACCATCTCTTCAACAAGGTCTCAGTCCGCTTGTTTTCTGTGTTGTTTGTTCTCACCTGAACAAATTAACTTGTAGTTGTTACAATTCAATGGAACAAACACAGCCGGTGTGAAACCTCCCTCAGCCCTCAGCCCTGTAGCAGAGCCGTGTGTAATGTAAGAGTCAACCGTGAACACCAGATTCAGATCGGTTATAAATACATCAGCTGCAGCGTTCAAACGGTTTCCATTCAACCTTGGCCGGGCTGACTTTCGCACTGTATACACCAAGTTTATGCAGCGTTGTTTGAGCATGTCTGTAAAATAAATGTAGTTTATTAAATGTGGATTCTTCTATATTGGAGAACACTTGTTGCCAGAATCAGTGAATATCTCCTCACGATCCTCTACCTGTCTGTACTGTGTGTGTACTGTGCACTGCGGGCTCTTTTTTCATTTATTTTTTAAGATATTTTATGGCATCTTTCCTTTTTATTAGACAGTTTTGTAGAGACAGAGGTGAAATGGGGCAGAGAGGGGAAGACATGCAGAGAAGAGAACATTAAATTCACATGTTGCTAGCTACGGTGGGGCCCCTTCTCTTTGCAAACCAGTTTACAGAGACAGGTAGCGGATCGTGAGGAAATATTCACTGATTTTTGACAACAGGCGTTCTCCAGAATCGCTGAACTGACTCATTGTGTTGTGAGAGAATAACGTTGGATAATTTATTTTTATTTAAATTTTTTTAACCTTTATTTATACAGGTAAATCCCATTGAGACCGAAGACTCTTTTACAAGGGAGACCTGTTTTCCTTTCCCACGTTACCATTCACACACACATTCATACACCGATAGCAGCAGGCTAACTATCGACATTCACACGAGGCAAGGTGGGTGAAGTGTTTTGCCCAAGGACACAACAACTATGACACAGGTGGCAGAGGGCGGGGATCGAACCTCCAACCCTTTGATCATCGACCGACCCGCTCTACCAGCTGAGCCACAGTCGCCCCGAATCATGTTCTGAATGTTTGTGTTTCAGACGACGCTGCAAACTGACGAGATCAAGAATGTGCCTTGTGGAACCAGGTGAGACGGACATTATAGGTGTTAGGAAATTAATCCGTGTCGTAGGTCCTTAGCAACGGTCATTATACCCTTTTAACAGACCTGTAGAATGTTGTGATTTACATAGGATTCTCAAAGTGCCATGTAATAATGTATTATAATATATCATATTATATTATATTATTATATATATATAAATATTTTGTATTATTTTTAATTACCCGATGGATCCTATTAACTTATATTTTTCTATTGCCCTAATTTATGTGTTTGTGTGAATTTTCTTTATTTCACATGGATTTTTTTAAAAGTCTTGTTGAGTAAATCTCTCGCCTGTATTAATAAATAAATAAATACATTTATCCATTCATGAAAACAATTCTGTGTATTTTTTTGTGACCAAGTTTTTATTAAATTTTTTGGTTAATTTTAACACTGTCGATGATCCAAAACAATATACACACACACACACACACACACACACACACACACACACACACACACACACACACACACACCCATACACAAAACTATTCTGTATTTTAATATATTTCTTGTCCCTTCACAGCGGTGGTGTGATGATCTATTTCGACAGGATTGAAGTGGTCAACATGCTCGTCCCATTAGCTGGTACAAATATATCCTAACTTCTTTATTTAGTTTGAAAAATTCATACAGTATATAAATATAAATATAATTTCCTTTTTAATATTTGGGTTGACCCAGTGGCCTAAAGTTCGGCAATTTATTTTAATTTATTTAATTTTATTTAGTTGAATTTTAATTTATTTTAGTATTTTTTGATGTATCTTCTTTAATTATTATCTTTCTATTTTAACTGTTTGATCGCCAACAAAAAAAAATGTGTATGTTGCTGAAAATGTGGACAATAATCCTAAACCCAGGGACAAAGACTGCAAATTAGCTGAAGCTAGACGTCTTATATGCATCACATTTTCCCATTTTTTTTTTTTTTGTGGCAATGTTGTATGTATTGTCCCTGTCAAATAAACATTAAAATAAATAAAAAAATGATAACCTATTTTTGCTCCTAAAATAAAGCATATATAAAAATAAAATAAAAAATTCGGATTAACAATAACATTTTTCCTTGTTCCATCCATTTCCAGTGTTGGACATTGTGCGGAACTACACGGCCGATTACGACAAAACTCTGATTTTCAACAAGATCCACCACGAGCTGAACCAGTTCTGCAGCGTTCACACTCTGCAGGAGGTTTACATCGAGCTATTCGGTCAGTGTAAGAGTATCTACTCTACGTTTGTCTGTTGTCTTTTCAACACATGCCCTGCGTTCCGAATCGTATACTTTCTACTATTAAGTATGGTAGAAAAAAAGACTCTTGTGGCCAGATTTAGGATGGTTAGAAGTACCCGGATGTCCTACTACATCCGGCCAAGATTGTTAGTGTTGAAAACGGCATGCTGTTTGTGCGATTCTGACCCACAATCCAGTGCGAACCTTAAGTGACGTCACATCGACGAAGCCTCCGTATGAAAACAAACGGGGATGCGATGGATATAAAAGCAAGAGGCAAGATCAAGGCGCAATGTTATGATGAAAAAATAAGAAAAAGTATGTCCCAATTGTAGCAGGCTGCATCCTAAGTAGATTACTTTTATAGTCAGATATAGAATAGAAAAAAGAAAGAGTATGCGATTCGGAACGTAGGGATGTTGGTAGGATGTCCTAGAGGAAAGGGGTCCCACCAGTAACCATGAGGTTGTTGGTTCGATCCCTGCATTAACTTAACATGGTGGTAGGAATGTTTCTGGATGCAAGTTAATTAATCAGGCGTAGCAGGGACGCCGGGTGTGTGTTTGCATTCAGACCATTTAGTAGGACACATATTTGTTTGTGTGGCTATGTTGGGAAAAGCCCTACTAACTTCCTACTCATACTCATTTTGACGTCAATTTGAGTATGTTGTGGTTGTATATGACACTTTGTGTAGGTGAGAAATGCCCGGATGAGCACTTATACTTCCGGGAAGATTTTGTGTATGGATCGATAGGATACTTTCCCTACTCAACCTCCCCACAATGCATTGCGTCCTTTCAAGCGACACAGAAGTTTAAAAAAAAATTCTTTATTGCTTCTGTATACTTCAGTGTAAACGGTCCGACAAACCTCGCATACACAATGGATGGTTAAGTAGACAGTTTGTAGTATATACATGTTGAGTATGTAGGAGGGAGGATGTTAGTAGGGCTTTATGGTTAAGTAGACAGTATGTAGTATATACATGTTGAGTATGTAGGAGGGATGACGTTAGTAGGGCTTTATGGTTAAGTAGACAGTATGTAGTATATACATGTTGAGTATGTAGGAGGGAGGACGTTAGTAGGGCTTTATGGTTAAGTAGACAGTTTGTAGTATGTACATGTTGAGTGTGTAGGAGGGAGGATGTTAGTAGGGCTTTATGGTTAAGTAGACAGTTTGTAGTATATACATGTTGAGTATGTAGGAGGGAGGACGTTAGTAGGGCTTTATGGTTAAGTAGACAGTATGTAGTATATACATGTTGAGTATGTAGGAGGGAGGACGTTAGTAGGGCTTTTTGGTTAAGTAGACAGTTTGTAGTATGTACATGTTGAGTATGTAGGAGGGAGGACGTTAGTAGGGCTTTATGGTTAAGTAGACAGTATGTAGTATATACATGTTGAGTATGTAGGAGGGAGGACGTTAGTAGGGCTTTATGGTTAAGTAGACAGTATGTAGTATATACATGTTGAGTGTGTAGGAGGGAGGACGTTAGTAGGGCTTTATGGTTAAGTAGACAGTTTGTAGTATATACATGTTGAGTGTGTAGGAGGGAGGACGTTAGTAGGGCTTTATGGTTAAGTAGACAGTTTGTAGTATATACATGTTGAGTATGTAGTAGGGAATCGTTTAAAGTTATCCTTATCGGTTAATGGGTAAACCGTTAACCATGGATATCCATATTTGATGCAAACAGAGACGTCACTTGTGCGTTATGTTGATTCCTGCACTTCCTAAATGTGTTGAACATAGGCAAGGCAAGTTTATTTCTATAGCACAATTCAGACACAAGGCCACTCAAAGTGCTTTACAGGGGGCAAGATTAGAATACATAAAACACATTATAAAACATTTAAAAGCGAATAAAAGAAGCAAATAAAATAAAAAATTGCAGGTTAAAATGGAAACAGAAAAGTCTTCAGACTCGATTTAAAAGAATAGAGAGTTGCAGCAGACCGTTTTCTGGGAGTTTGTTCCAGATTTTGGGAGCATAATAACTAAAAGCTGCTTCTCCTTGTTTAGTCCTAACTCTGGGGACTGTAAGTAGACCTGTCCCAGACGACCTAGGGGCTCTGGACGGCTCATAACGTATCAGCAGATCAGTAATGTATTTTGAACATACGAACAGCTCCTTCTCTTCTGTCCCACAGACATAATAGATGAAAACCTGAAGACTGCACTACAGAAAGATCTGAACAACATGGCGCCTGGGCTCACAATACAGGTAATTAAACACACGCACACACACACACACTCGCTTACTCACTCACTAGCATACACGCTCGCTCGCTCACTCACTCACTCACTAGCATACACGCTCGCTCACTCATTCACTCACACACACTCACACACACACTCGCTCGCTCACTCACTCACTAGCATACACACACGCTCACTCACACACACACACACACACACTCACACACTCGCTCGCTCACTCACTCACTAGCATACACACACACGCACACACACACACACACACACGCATACACACTCAGTCAGTCAGACAGACAGACAGACAGACAGACAGACAGACAGACATACACACACTGGCAGGCTCACTCACTCACTCACACACACGCTTAACAAAAAGAAAACTGGGATTCTGGCTTACTCGAAGGCTTACAAAATAAAAATATTATGAGAGCCTAAGCATTAACAAGCTGATCACAGAGAAATAAGCCAATCAGCGGGTTCACCTCTTACAAAAACCGTCTCTGTCGAATGCTGAACAGATACAAGTCTCTTGTGTATGCAATTTTTATTTATTTATTCATTTAGTTATTTATTATATGGAAATGTTATATGGAAGCGTTTTTAGATTCAAAAAATATTCCTTTTGTTTTCTGAACGAGTAGTCGCCCTGTTTGTGGACGTCTATCCATCAAAACTGTGACGTAGATCCTTAGCAACGGTCATTAAACCCTTGACAGCGGTCTGTCTCGCTGGAAATAACAGACCTGTAGAATGCCGTGATTTACATAGGATTCTCAAAGTGCCATGTGATAAACAAAGTATAATCTGTCTTTCAAGACCAAAATTCGGACAACAAACCCTGTTTTTTTTGGGCGAAGGGTTAATTTATTGTTCTCTGTGTGTCTCCCCTGTTTCTCTGCACTCTGTCGACTTCCTGTTGAAGGCCGTCCGTGTCACCAAGCCAAAGATCCCCGAGTCCATAAGGAGGAACTTTGAACTCATGTGAGATTGTAGATTTAGTTCCTACTAGCGGTGTGTGTGTGTTTATTTGTGTGTGTGTGTTTATTTGTGTGTGTAGATTTGTTCCTACTAGCGGTGTGTGTGTGTGTGTGTGTGTGTGTGTGTGTGTGTTTATTTGTGTGTGTAGATTTAGTTCCTACTAGCGGTGTGTGTGTGTGTGTGTGTGTGTGTGTGTGTGTGTGTGTGTGTGTGTGTAGATTTGTTCCTACTGGAGCTGTGTTGGTGCATGCTTTACAATCTGGCTTTTTACCCACCCACACAGTTCATTGAAGGCCACACAGAAATAAAACTGTGTGTGTGTGTGTGTGTGTGTGTGTGTGTGTGTGTGTGTGTGTGTGTGTGTGTGTGTGTGTGTGTGTGTGTGTGTGTGTGTGTGTGTGTGTGTGTGTGTGTGTGTGTGTGTGTGTGTGTGTGCAGGGAGGCGGAGAAGACTCGGCTGTTAATAACCGTTCAGACTCAGAAGGTGGTGGAGAAAGAGGCAGAAACTGAGAGGAAAAAAGCTATTATTGGTAAATGTGATTTATATATTTTTCACAATGTGTTTGTCATTTTCCTTTTTAAACAACACGCACACACACACACACACACAAACACATGCACCATCTTAATGAAGTAATTATATAAAAAAAAATATATATGGTAAATGTTTATTTTTTTTACTGCAAGTCATTTGCATGGCCATCGTTACAAGTGCACCAGTTTCCCCCTTTTCAACAATGACCTATTATAATAAAAATGTATTAATAAAACCCACGATGTAATAACTGGCCGATAATGAATCAAAGTACAGAGGACATGTCAAAATAACGTTTTGCCCTTAAAGGTGCAGTGTGTAATATGACATCATCAAGAAAGTTCTACAAAGTTCTAGAATGCAACGCTCCCTGGGTAACCCCAACCCTTTAGAATAATAACAGAAGCTACAGTGGCCTTCAAGGACAAGAACAATTCTAAATTTTAAACAATGCACCTGATGACATTCCAACTATGACACTTTCAAGATGGCGGCACTAGGCCTTGGTCCAAAATATGCAGAAATATGGACATATATGAGACCCTTTCTAAGGGAAAAAAAATAATTCAAAAAATGTTTTTCAGCTATTGTGCACTAAATTAAATGTACTTATGGATATTATAATTACTTTCTACAAAATCTGCTAGGAAATAAAACCCAAAATTCTACACACTGCAGGTTTAACATTATGCACTTACTATTGGTTTTATCACATTGTGGGTTGTTGTTACATTATCAGCTCTTACATAGCCCCTCATGTTTAACCTTACTATGGGATGGTTAGTTGTTTAAGTCTTTTCCGTTTGTCCCACAGAGGCTCAGAAGATGGCGCAGGTTGCAGAGATTCACTTTGGACAGAAAGTGATGGAGAAAGAGACGGAGAAAAAGATCTCTGAAATAGAAGGTTAGCACGTACGCACACACACACACACACGCAGTTTTTTTTTTTTGCCAAAGTACGAAATGTGTGTGTGTGTGTGTGTGTGTATCATGTGTCTCTCTGAAACACTGTCTCTTTGTTTCAGATTCTGCGTTCCTGGCGAGGGAGAAGGCCAAGGCTGACGCTGAATTTTACACCGCGGCCAAGTTTGCTGAATCAAACAGGGTAAAAAAACACACACACACACACACACACACACACACACACACACACACACACACACACTCTAATATCTAGTGTTGTCTAAGTAATATTGAAATGTTGCAAGGTATTTGTGTTTTTTTTTGTTTTGTTTTTTGCACAATTTAATTGCACAACACGAATTCTCACAAGTATAGACCTAAAAAAGTGTGTGTGTGTGTGAGTGTGAGTGAGTGTGTGTACTTCGTGAAGGCAACCGTCCTCTGCGCGTCGGACAGTTCTCGCCTCCACGGCGTCCATTAATTCCTGATAATTGGACACCTCGTTGGGCATTACCTTACATAGCCCCCAGATCCCCTGATATAAACTCTACCTGTAACTGTTTTAATTAGGCTATATTGTACTTTCACCCATTTAATTTCATTTTAATTGCTGCCACTCTTCACCACTGTGTAAATGTTTCAATTGTTTTTTTGTTTTTTGTTTTTTTCTTCTCTTCACTTGTTGTGTATTTGATGTATTTGCATTGAATATTGTGTGTGTATTGTTGTTTTTCCTTTGAATTTGTTTGAACTCGACGTCATTGAAAATGAGGGTCACCCCTCAATTGGTCTCTCGAGGATAAATAAAAGTTAAATGAAAGGAAAATGAAATTTTTTCCATCTAACCTCATGATTCTCTGTGCCTTTCTCCTAACTCTCTCTTCCAGTTGAAGTTAACCCCGGCCTACCTGGAGCTGATGAAATTCCAAGCCATCGCCTCCAACAGTAAGATCTACTTTGGGCCCGAGATACCCAACATGTTTGTAGAGGGGCAGAGCGGCCCACACAAGGCCAGCTCGCCAGAAGTGGAACCAGACCTATTTAAAATGGACATGAGCGAGTAGGGAATGGAATGCGTCCACTATGCATCCGTGGCGTAGTAACAACAGGTGAACTGAACTCAAGATTAAAGATGGTTGGCCTTAGCTTTGCACACTAGGCATGGGCTGTTATGATATTCTGATGGTGTGGTAACCCTAAGCAACAATACCAGGTTGTCATGGTGTTGCGATTACAGCGCTCAAAAATGTCTTATTCTGAAATTTCTCGGTATAAAACAACAAAACAATTATTATTATTTTTTTTTGGACATCTTTCTTTTTAGCTTTGCACACTAGGCATGGGCTGTTATGATACTCTGATGGTGTGGTGACCCTAAGCAACAATACTCTGGGTTCACTGTGTCATGGTGTTGCGATTACAGCTCTTAAATATGTCTTACTTTGAAATTTCTCGGTATAACACAACAAAACAATTTTTATTTATTTTTTTTTAAAGCTGTGCACACTAGGCATGGGCTGTTATGATATAATGACGTTGTGGTAACCTAAGGCAACAATACACTGTGTCGTGGTTTTAAGACAGGTACAGCTCTAAAAAATGTCTTACTTTGAAATGTCTTGGTAAAAAACAATAAATTATTATTTTTTTTTTTTTTTTTTTCAACATATATAATATTCTGAACATTAACAAACTTTTAGGATAACGTAATGAAACCGGTTATCGGCCCACGCCTATTGCACACTTCAGTCTTAACTAAATAAGGCTTATAAGAATCCAGTCCATGAAATTATACGCGCACAGACGAGAGGGCTAGGCAAAGATATCGATGCCAATAGGTTAAAAATTAAAAATTAAAAGGCATAATATAAATGCTTATTTGCCTGGGAAAGGTGACAGCAAGTAGTCACCCTAATTTACAATATGCTTGCAATCAGTGCAGTGTTGCTGTTATTGATATGCATTAATTTTTTTTTTTTTTTTTTTTTTTGTATGCAAGAGGAGTGATTTTCAGATGCAAGTTCATTTAATTTTTTTGTGAATTTTTGTTTTTATCTGGTGTTTTGCTTAACTGGAATTTGTCAGGTGACACTAATTAAAAAATAGCACAATGGTTTGTATAAGGTGAGACACTGCAGGTAAAAAGGGGGTATATTTTCACTAAGCTATGCAAATTAGAAAAATAACAGATTTTGGATTTATTTTATTTATTTATTAAATGTTAGTAACAACGGAATTGTAGCACAGCGAGTACAAATTTTTTCCCCTTTTTCTCCCGAACATACCCCACCCCCATCCCACCCTCACACCCAACAACACGAAACACGAAACACACACCACAAGAAACACAAACAAACAATCAATATGAAAAAAAAAAAAAAAAAAAAAACACATAAAGAAATAAGATTAAATCAAATAAAAGAGGGGAGGGGGTATATTTTCACTTATGCAAATTAGAAAAATAACAGATTTTTGGATTCTTTTTTTTATTTTATTTTATCAAAAAAATAAATACTATGCACAGGTCTTACAAGCACATTTTTGGCATGTGTTTAAGAACTAAATGTGTGATTAATCAGACAATTAACAACATATGAACACGTCCGTCTGTAATAACCTTCAGAATAGTGCAGAGAATGATTATGGAAAGTTTAGTTGATGTAAAGAGCTTTAGAAGTTGAGATTTTTGGATCAGACTATTGCAAAAAAACTAATGTTGAGATAATGTCCGTTTAAAGATGGTTGTATAGGAGAAATATACAGACTCAAACAGACAAGGTTTAGTTAAATAAACACCTGAATGTACATTGTGGCCCTTTCATTAATACTAGCCTGAAAGAAGACATGTTATGGAAGCAAAATAGACAAAAAAAAAATATTTAAAAAATTGTCCAGGGCTTGAAAATATGCCGTTTTCTGTCTGCAGTGTCTTACCTACAGTGTGTAACGTGGGTGGGATTTCTCTGTGCCAATCTCCTCAATGATAGCGTTCTAGAAAAAACAAGTGGCTTACATTTGTTTATCACACACACACACACACACACACACACACACACACACACACACACACACACACACACACACACACACACACACTTAATCAAACTCAAGTCTTTAAAAGTTCAAGGTTCTGGTAAGTTCAGTTTTTTAAATAGTTGATAATATACAGTGGTGTCAGGTTGGTGGTAATGTTGTCTATTTTTGCTGTTTCGCTTGGTGAGAAGTTTTTGCTAGTTAGTAGTTTGTGATTGATAGAGAGAAACACTTTGAGATTCTGCACTAAGGCCTGTTCTAGCATTTACTGTGAACTGTTCTGTTGAGGTGAAAGCTGGGAGTATGTGATTTCTGATTGGTCAAAATTAACATGAGCGGTACACTTTGACCAATCAGAGCGAGGCTCTGATTCTTTAAAAAAAAAAAAAAAAAATCGATTCTCTGTTCTTATTGGCTGTTGGGGACTGTCAACTGTTCAAATCTCTATCCCAACTGCTATTTTCTCCCCAAATACTCCACCCCAGCTTTAAGGTTCAATTGATCTTATTAAAGCCCCTGTAAATCTGGTCGAAAATAGTGAAAAAAAAAAAATAAATCAATATACAGCTCTGGAAAAAAAATTAAGAGACCACTCCAAACGTTCAGTGTCTCTCGTTTTACTATGTATATTTCAGTAGAATTTTTCTACAAAACTACTGACAACATTTCTACCAAATTCCTCCCCAAAAAATATTGTCATTAAGAGCATTTCAATTAAAGTTATGTTTTACGATGAAGATTTAAGAAAAATCCAGACTGGTCTTTAAATTTTTTCTGGAGCTGTATGATTATATCAAGTTTGGGTGTCTCAATACGCTTTTACAAGAATCTGATTTGAAATTTAATGTTCATAAATATTTACATTTTCCCAAATATTCTAAAACTTACTGTCTAAACCATTTGACAGGACTGTGTGGGCGTGGCCATATCAAACACTCTCCATGGCAACAGTCATTGTTTTTATAGAACGTTCGGGCAGAGAGCTGCTGTGATTGGTTCAAAAATACTTATTGTGTCATAAGAACCAGAGCACAGCCCATCGTCTCATCTAAACCTGAATTTCTGTCAAAGTTTATCGAACTTAAATGACAATATCTTTCATATGGATTGATAGATATTAATATGCCTATAACTCTTTTCAGATGCTTTACTATCATGAAACTAACTCCCCATATGACATAGGTTGAAAGATTTTGTGGATTTGCGTTTACAATTTACAGGGGGCTTTAAAGTTAACACGTTAAAGCTGCGGTATGTGATTTCTGATTGGTCAAAGTTAACATGAGCTGTACACTTTGACCAATCGAAGCAAGCCTCCGATTCTCTGTTCTTATTGGCTGTTGGGACTGTCCATTCACTTTGGCACCGACGGTGTTGGTGTAGAGCGTGTCAGGGAGGGACCATAGGGGAGGGACCAAAGAGAACAAGTGGAGCGGTTGAGGTATTTGGATTCGAATCTCTATCCCATCTGCTATTTTCTCCCCAAATCCTCCACCCCAGCTTTAAGAAAGGTTGATTAAATAGTTATACATTGTGGAATACAAGAACGTGACAGTAAAACAGTTGAATTATCATTATTGTGCCACTTTGAGGAGGTTGCAAAATGTCTTCCTTAACAAGAAGTTGATGCATTTTTTTCTTTCTTATTTTTTTTTTCTCCACCGGATATTATAAGGGCCATAGCATAATTGCCTATATCATATTTACTCTACTCTACTTTTTCTCTACATCTACTCTATTCTACATCTACTCTGAATCTACTTTTCGTTAGCCTAATAGCATAATTGCCTAAGTCATATTTTAAGGGTTATAGAGTAGGGTAAAGTAGATGTAGAATAGAGTAGATGTAGAGTAGAGTAAATATTATTTAGGCAATTATGCTATGAGGCTAACGAATGTCTCGTGGTTTGATTTAAGATGATTTTTGATGATCATGATAGTGCCTGCGATTGTCTGTGTTGTTATACTTTAGCTTATCCACACATGGTTAAATGTAAATTCTCAGGAACATTTTTACTTTTATTTTGATAGAACGGCTGCTCAGTGATGGACAGGGCTTGCACTCTTAAAAGTGAAAAGTAAAAAAAAATTACTCAAATTTGCAAGGGAATTTATTTTTTATTTTTTATTGTGTTTATTCTGCATGGTTAAATCGGTGTTGGGTTAAGCCTAGAGTTACATACTCCGCGAGAACAAAGAACCAAGATCTCGGTGACAGAGTTTCGAGAAGAAAATGACGTCATTGTCTTCTCTCAGCTCTTGTTCAGCTGTTCTCGACACATCACCCGGGCCGAACTTTCTTCTCGCAGCTTGTCCGAGAACTATTGTGTGATTGGTCAGTCTGAAGTCAATGAGGAAAATCAGGAAAACCAATCAGCTGGCGCTACTATGGTAACAGCGTGTGACGTGTGCCGCGGTGAGGAGTTCGGCACTTGAGTTCTCGTGAATGTGAAATGTCCAGACCAGAAAGAACTTGGTTGTTGTTGTTCTCGCAGCTCTGTCAGTGAGACGTTTGTTCTTTCTTCTCGCGGAGTGTGTAGCAGGCTTTAGACAACACACAAGTTGGAACAGAGAAAGTTTGGAAACAAGAAAATAAGGTATTTC
>CASHTC010000408.1:5000-7500 GCA_949357725.1 Hyperoplus immaculatus
CCCTTTGATCATCAGCCAACCCGCTCTACCACCTGAGCCACAGTCGCCCCAAAAGTTGACTTTACTTGCAAAAATTTATTTCTCACTAAAATTATGTAGTTCTTACAAAGACTAGTCTTGCTCTACAATCTACATCATCTGATGCAATTTTAAAAAGTATGGCGATTGTGGTGCCGGGTGTATCAGGCTGACACTGTGGTGATGAAGTCAACATGTACAAGGCTGCAGGTGTTAAACTAGTACTACGCTCCTCAAATAGCACGCCGAAAGAAAAGAAATCACGCCGAAGGACTCGGGTTGAAAATGTGACCACACTAACCCTGAGAGAGTTATAGAAGTGATGCTGTGTGTTTGTTGTCCTTATATATAATAAATAAATACACATTTAAAATAATATTAAAGCTGCAGTGTGTAATATGACATCATCAAGAAAGTTCTACAAAGTTCTAGAATGCAACGCTCCCTGGGTAACCCCACCCCTTTAGAATAATAACAGAAGCTACAGTGGCCTTCAAGGACAAGAACAATTCTACATTTTAAACAATGCACCTGATGACATTCCAACTATGACACTTTCAAGATGGCGGCACTAGGCCTTGGTCCAAAATATGCAGAAATATGGACATATATGAGACCCTTTCTAAGGGAAAAAATAATAATTAAAAAAAAATGTTCAGCTATTATGCACTAAATTAAATGTACTTATGGATATTATAATTACTTTCTACAAAATCTGCTAGGAAATAAAACCCACAATTCTGAACACTGCAGCTTTAAATGGTGTAAATGGTAAATATTGCCGCTTGAGTAAAAGTAATGTTTAGAACTTTAATTCAGGTTTACAGGAAAGCGTTAGAAAAAAAGCCCTCACAAGTCTAGTAATGTGTGTGTGTGTGTGTGTGTGTAAAGTGTGTTTGTGTGTGTGTGTGTGTGTGTGTGTGTAAAGTGTGTGTTTGTGTGTGTGTGTGTGTGTGTGTGTGTAAAGTGTGTTTGTGTGTGTATATGGATGTTCATTCAAGTGTGAGAGAGTGAGAAGCCCTTAGTGTGTGTGCGCGTGTGTGCATTCGTGTAGTGTGTTGCAGTGTGTGTCTCTCGCTCACTGTGTGTGTGTGTGTGTGTGTGTGTGTGTGCGTGTGTGTGTGTGTGTGCGCCTCCTGGGGGTGAATTAGAGCAGAGGCAGTCATGTTTGATAGCAAGGTCTCGACAGCGATGAAAACACTCTAAAACGGCACGCAAACTCTGGAGCAAAGAAAAAAAACCACAGCTAGCCGGAAGTGTGTGTGTGTGTGCGTGTGTGTGTGTGTGTTAGTGGGGGATGTACTGTGTGTGTGTCTCTCTCTCTCTCTCTCTCTCTCTCTCTCTCTCTCTCTCTCTCTCTCTCTCTCTCTCATCTCTCTCTCTCTCTCGCTCTCTTTTTCTGTGCGTGTGGTGGGGGAGGGATTTATGATTCAGTATAAAAAAATGGGTTAGGGGAGTAGATATCTAAGTCAGAATATTAGGGCCACGTTAAGGAAAAAATTATTTAAAGCTACAGTGCGTAACTTTTTTTTAATTTAAATAAATGTCTGTTACATTCAAGCCATGAACCAAACGAGTTGATACAAAGTTGATTAAGCCTATTATCAGCTCCACAAAACTCTCTCTGTATTTCTCAGTGTGGCAGCGTTTACAAACTGGTGTCTCCCCCCCTCCCCCCCCCTCCCCCTGTCAAAAAACCTGCGAAAAACGTAAACCCCCCCCCCCCCCCCCCCCCCCCAAAAAAAAAAACACAGAGAAAAAAAGTCAAAGAAATGGCCGTTGCACACCGGGCAAAATGGCGCACGTTTAAAAAAAATATATACATCCAAATAGGACAAACTTATCTTGGGACAGTTTTCAATCAGGGATAGAGGTCCAGAACAGTTTTCAATCAGGGATAGAGGTCCAGAACAGTTTTCAATCAGGGATAGAGGTCCAGAACAGTTTTCAATCAGGGATAGAGGTCCAGAACAGTTTTCAATCAGGGATAGAGGTCCAGAACAGTTTTCAATCAGGGATAGAGGTCCAGAACAGCTTTCAATCAGGGATAGAGGTCCAGAACAGTTTTCAATCAGGGATAGAGGTCCAGAACAGTTTTCCTGTTACTCTACGTAAACACTCATCTTTAGCTACTTTATTTATTTATTTATTTATTTATTTATTTATTTATTTATTTATTTATTTATTTATTAATTATTCTTTCGGACAATTCCACACAATACACAATTATCTCTTTCACATCATACATCTTACTTTGTGTTGTCCGAAGGGTGACGGAAGAAGCCTAAGGCTTATCGAGTCCCGCCCCCAATTTCATCAGAATCAGAATCAGATTCACATTTACTGATCACAAAAAAGAAAAGAAAAAGGAAGAAAACACACAAATTTGCATTATTTTTCCGTCTGTTAAGCTGCAGTCCAATACCCAGTCAATCCTCATTCTCCTTATTCATTGACCTTGCACAACTGACAAAAAACATCC
>CASHTC010000408.1:27500-30000 GCA_949357725.1 Hyperoplus immaculatus
TGTGTGTGTGTGTGTCTGTGTCTGTGTGTGTGTGTGTCTGTGTGTGTGTGTGTGTGTGTGTCTGTGTCTGTGTGTGTGTGTGTGTGTGTGTGTGTGTGTGTGTGTTTGTCTGTGTGTGTGTGTGTGTGTGTGTGTGTGTGTGTGTGTGTGTGTGTGATGCAAATAGCCGATGATTAATACCTGTCTGAATGTCAGTGTTCTGAGTGTGTGTGTTATATAAAGAATTAATGATTGACAGCCCGGGCGCTTGTCACAGAGACCTTTAGTTCTGATTGGCCGGTCTTAATACATTATATATAGTTATACAGACAGTAGTGCAGAGAGACAGAGGTGAAATGGGGCAGAGAGGGGAGTGACATGCAGAGAACGACCGCGGGTGGGAATCGAACCCGGGTCCGCTACTGGGCCCGGCCCGGGAGGGGGGGGACGCCTTACCAACTGAGCTAAAGGCGCCCCCTGATATACAGACAGTAAAACCAACAGTGTGTCATGTCATTTACCCTGCGTTCCAGTCCCCGTACTTTCTACTATTTAGTTTGGTGTAGAAAAAAGATTTAGGATGTCCTGATTCTTGTGGCCAGATTTAAGATGGTTAGAAGTACCCGGATGTCCTACTACATCCGTCCGAGATTGTTAGTGTTGAAAACAGCATGCTATATTGGGGCGATTCTGACCCACAATCCAGTGCACACGTGAAGTGACGTCACATCTACGAAGCCTCAGTATGAAAACAACCAGCGATGAGACGGATATAAAAGCAAGAGGCAAGATCAAGGCGCCATGTTAGGATGAAATAAATAAGTTAAAGTATGTTCCCAGTTGTAGCATACTGCATACTAACTAGATTCTTTATATGGTCAGATGTAGTATGTAGAATAGAGAGAAGAAAGAGGAGGAGATTTGGAACGCAGGGCAACATTACTTTTACAAGAAGGAACAAAGTGTGGAATTCATTTTGGGGCGACTGTGGCTCAGGTGGTAGAGCGGGTCGGCCGATGATCAAAGGGTTAGAGGTTCGATCCCCGCCCCGCCACCTGTGTCATGGTTGTTGTGTCCTTGGAAAAGATACTTCACCCACCTTGCCTCGTGTGAATGTCGATAGTTAGTGTAGTGGAAACAATGAGACATTTCTGTGGCCGAGTGGCCCATTGCACCAAGACATTTAATACTACTAAGGAAAGGAGACATCTCATTATCAGGACGCGGAGGAGGAGAGTTGGTCTAACAGGATACTTTATTCAAGGGCTTACATCAATTCACAAGCTAGTAGACAGCTTCTACTTATTCAACACAAATGTACTTATTCATTAGAACAATCCAGATCTTATCTCACCCTATCCTAGTCTCAACTTTGGGGGTACGGAGTTCCCTCAGCAGTTTCCTTCCTCGGGCGTAAAGCCCCGATTCTAGTGAAAGCCCTCGGCTTTATACTACCTGTGTGTGTGGGTGTGTGTGTGTCTGGGTGTGTGTCTGGGTGTGTATGTGTATGTTTGTGCGTGTGAGTGTGTGGGTGTATGTTTGTGTGTGTGTGAGTGTGTGGGTGTATGTGTGTGTGTGTGAGAGTGTGCATGGGTGTATGTGTGTGAGTTGTATAACGTCTCTAATGTCAGATCTGTGGCTATTCGTGGCACGATGTGGCAAGATGTGTCCCTACTTTCTGCTGTGTCTGCGTCAGCTGCTTGTTGTTGCAGTTTGTGTGCTGTGTGCTGTCAGCAAGGTTAAACTTAAAGGTTGCTTGCTCTCATGGTCAACTCAAAGAGTCCTGTTAACTTAACTGCTTTCAAACTGATATCATAAATGTTGGAAAACACTACATTAGCCTGCTATCGGTGTATGAATGTGTGTGTGAATGGTAACGTGGGAAAGGAAAACAGGTCTCCCTTGAAAAAGAGTCTTCGGTCTCAGGGCCCGTGTCCACCTACCGCCTTTATTCAATTGATTCCCAGTGAGAAGCGAGCGTTTTTGTGCGGCCGCTTCGAGATTTGCAAGTTGAAAAGAGTTCAACTTTTCAGAAAGGCGGCGGGGACGTCACCGCCGCTTTTTTCAAAGGGCCAATCAGATAGTAGATCGTCGGGACTCGTCGCCTTGGCAGCAAAGAAGACGGAAGAGAAACTGCTTTTTCCGTCTCTGTTTACCCGAAACTGTACGAAAATAGTGACTTAAAATGACCAGAACAGAGGGAGGAGAGCCCGTTAAAATGACCAGAACAGAGGGGGGAGAGCCCGTTAAAATGACCAGAACAGAGGGAGGAGAGCCCGTTAAAATGACCAGAACAGAGGGGGGAGAGCCCGTTAAAATGACCAGAACAGAGGGAGGAGAGCCCGTTAAAATGACCAGAACAGAGGGGGGAGAGCCCGTTAAAATGACCAGAACAGAGGGAGGAGAGCCCGTTAAAATGACCAGAACAGAGGGGGGAGAGCCCGTTAAAATGACCAGAACAGAGGGAGGAGAGCCCGTTAAAATGACCAGAACAGAGGGAGGAGAGCCCGTTAAAATGACC
>CASHTC010000410.1:0-5000 GCA_949357725.1 Hyperoplus immaculatus
AGCAGGGGGGGTCCAGGGAGGGAGAGCAGGCAGGCAGGGGGGTCCAGGGAGGGAGAGCAGGCAGGCGGAGGGGTCCAGGGAGGGAGAGCAGGCAGGCAGGGGGTCCAGGGAGGGAGAGCAGGCAGGCAGGGGGGGTCCAGGGAGGGAGAGCAGGCAGGCAGGGGGGTCCAGGGAGGGAGAGCAGGCAGGCAGAGGGGTCCAGGGAGGGAGAGCAGGCAGGCAGGGGGGTCCAGGGAGGGAGAGCAGGCAGGCAGGGGGGGTCCAGGGAGGGAGAGCAGGCAGGCAGAGGGGGTCCAGGGAGGGAGAGCAGGCAGGCAGAGGGGTCCAGGGAGGGAGAGCAGGCAGGCAGGGGGGTCCAGGGAGGGAGAGCAGGCAGGCAGGGGGGTCCAGGGAGGGAGAGCAGGCAGGCAGGGGGGTCCAGGGAGGGAGAGCAGGCAGGCAGAGGGGTCCAGGGAGGGAGAGCAGGCAGGCAGGGGGGTCCAGGGAGGGAGAGCAGGCAGGCAGGGGGGTCCAGGGAGGGAGAGCAGGCAGGCAGAGGGGTCCAGGGAGGGAGAGCAGGCAGGCAGAGGGGTCCAGGGAGGGAGAGCAGGCAGGCAGGGGGGTCCAGGGAGGGAGAGCAGGCAGGCAGGGGGGTCCAGGGAGGGAGAGCAGGCAGGCAGGGGGGTCCAGGGAGGGAGAGCAGGCAGGCAGAGGGGTCCAGGGAGGGAGAGCAGGCAGGCAGAGGGGTCCAGGGAGGGAGAGCAGGCAGGCAGAGGGGTCCAGGGAGGGAGAGCAGGCAGGCAGGGGGGTCCAGGGAGGGAGAGCAGGCAGGCAGGGGGGTCCAGGGAGGGAGAGCAGGCAGGCGGAGGGGTCCAGGGAGGGAGAGCAGGCAGGCGGAGGGGTCCAGGGAGGGAGAGCAGGCAGGCAGGGGGGTCCAGGGAGGGAGAGCAGGCAGGCGGAGGCGTCCAGGGAGGGAGAGCAGGCAGGCGGAGGGGTCCAGGGAGGGAGAGCAGGCAGGCAGAGGGGTCCAGGGAGGGAGAGCAGGCAGGCATGGGGGTCCAGGGAGGGAGAGCAGGCAGGCAGGGGGGTCCAGGGAGGGAGAGCAGGCAGGCAGGGGGGTCCAGGGAGGGAGAGCAGGCAGACAGAGGGGTCCAGGGAGGGAGAGCAGGCAGGCAGAGGGGTCCAGGGAGGGAGAGCAGGCAGGCAGAGGGGTCCAGGGAGGGAGAGCAGGCAGGCAGAGGGGTCCAGGGAGGGAGAGCAGGCAGGCAGAGGGGTCCAGGGAGGGAGAGCAGGCAGGCAGAGGGGTCCAGGGAGGGAGAGCAGGCAGGCAGAGGGGTCCAGGGAGGGAGAGCAGGCAGGCAGAGGGGTCCAGGGAGGGAGAGCAGGCAGGCAGAGGGGTCCAGGGAGGGAGAGCAGGCAGGCAGAGGGGTCCAGGGAGGGAGAGCAGGCAGGCAGGGGGGTCCAGGGAGGGAGAGCAGGCAGGCAGAGGGGTCCAGGGAGGGAGAGCAGGCAGGCAGAGGGGTCCAGGGAGGGAGAGCAGGCAGGCAGAGGGGTCCAGGGAGGGAGAGCAGGCAGGCAGAGGGGTCCAGGGAGGGAGAGCAGGCAGGCGGAGGGGTCCAGGGAGGGAGAGCAGGCAGGCGGAGGGGTCCAGGGAGGGAGAGCAGGCAGGCAGGGGGGTCCAGGGAGGGAGAGCAGGCAGGCGGAGGCGTCCAGGGAGGGAGAGCAGGCAGGCGGAGGGGTCCAGGGAGGGAGAGCAGGCAGGCAGAGGGGTCCAGGGAGGGAGAGCAGGCAGGCAGAGGGGTCCAGGGAGGGAGAGCAGGCAGGCAGAGGGGTCCAGGGAGGGAGAGCAGGCAGGCAGAGGGGTCCAGGGAGGGAGAGCAGGCAGGCAGAGGGGTCCAGGGAGGGAGAGCAGGCAGGCGGAGGGGTCCAGGGAGGGAGAGCAGGCAGGCGGAGGGGTCCAGGGAGGGAGAGCAGGCAGGCAGGGGGGTCCAGGGAGGGAGAGCAGGCAGGCGGAGGCGTCCAGGGAGGGAGAGCAGGCAGGCGGAGGGGTCCAGGGAGGGAGAGCAGGCAGGCAGAGGGGTCCAGGGAGGGAGAGCAGGCAGGCAGAGGGGTCCAGGGAGGGAGAGCAGGCAGGCGGAGGGGTCCAGGGAGGGAGAGCAGGCAGGCGGAGGGGTCCAGGGAGGGAGAGCAGGCAGGCAGAGGGGTCCAGGGAGGGAGAGCAGGCAGGCGGAGGGGTCCAGGGAGGGAGAGCAGGCAGGCAGAGGGGTCCAGGGAGGGAGAGCAGGCAGGCAGAGGGGTCCAGGGAGGGAGAGCAGGCAGGCGGAGGGGTCCAGGGAGGGAGAGCAGGCAGGCAGAGGGGTCCAGGGAGGGAGAGCAGGCAGGCGGAGGGGTCCAGGGAGGGAGAGCAGGCAGGCAGAGGGGTCCAGGGAGGGAGAGCAGGCAGGCAGAGGGGTCCAGGGAGGGAGAGCAGGCAGGCAGAGGGGTCCAGGGAGGGAGAGCAGGCAGGTGGAGGGGTCCAGGGAGGGAGAGCAGGCAGGCAGAGGGGTCCAGGGAGGGAGAGCAGGCAGGCGGAGGGGTCCAGGGAGGGAGAGCAGGCAGGCAGAGGGGTCCAGGGAGGGAGAGCTGGCTGACGAGGCCTGGAGCTGGTGGCTGGAGTCAGGCTGGGAGACTGTGGCAAAAAAAGAACAGAATTAGCAATAAGCTAAATGCAGGCAGAACTACAAAGGGTCTCGGTGGCTGGAGAGTTACTGACTGGGTCACAGAGTTTACAGTCTGGCCGTGTCTGGAAGGTAGGGCCGGGTATATGAAGAGCAGTAGAGCAGTAGATTGATGGCAGCTGTGCATGCTGGTGCCTGGCTCCTGAACACCTGACTCCAACCCTGTAATCAGACAAGGGAAAGGGCAGAACAACACCTCAAAGGGCTTGAGGCCCAGGCAGGATCCTAACAGTATGAATGGAGAGATAAATGACAGAAGGTGGACATGCAATCAGACAAGGGAAAGGGCAGAACAACACAACACAGGGTTTGAGGCCCAGGCAGGATCCTAACAGTATGAATGGAGAGATAAATGACAGAAGGTGGACATGCAATCAGACAAGGGAAAGGGCAGAACAACACAACACAGGGTTTGAGGCCCAGGCAGGATCCTAACAGTATGAATGGAGAGATAAATGACAGGAGGTGGACAGGCAAATTTAAAATGTTGCTTTTTATTAATTAAAGTCAAACTGAAACATATGCCTACCACACCGTAATTCAATTTGTCTGTCTCTTTGCTATGTCTTTGAGCAAACATAGCGTGCCACTGATCCTGGGTCAGCCACAACGGTAGAGTGGCTGTAGTGCAGAGCCGGTGGGATGCACGGGGCGGATCATTCTGCACGTGCGTTAAATGCGTTTAAAAAATGAACGCATTAATTCCAGAAATGAATCACCCTGCGTTAACACGTTCATCTTGACAGCCCTAGTATAAATATATATATGTAGCGGGTACAGGTAGTTCAGATTAATTCAGCTATTAGAAATTAATCTGATGATTAATAATACTTTAATAATTTCTTAAAGTTCAAAAGGGGCACCACCATTCATTTAAGAATGGAAAAGTAATAGCAAATTGTCTCGTTTAATCAAAGGATTTATTTAGAAACATTGATTAGCTTAACGCTCAGTTAAACAAATCAACATTAGCAAATCCTAGTCTCAAAGATCATTTCCATAAAATAATGTAATCAAGTAGTTACTATTATAAATTTGGTAATATGATCTTAACACTGAAGGCTACAGAGTCTTTCACTTGTTGATTGTTGACACTCCAATAATATCCACACAAATAAATCACAAACACTTCTGGTTACAATATAAGAACATTTATTTTAACCACGATGAAACTTAAGGTAACATCCGTTTTATACACGCATAAAGCAAATACACTTAATCAAAGAAAAACTTCTAGAACATTGTTGTTTATACAGCTATGTACCAATGTGTGTGTGTGTGTGGGAGTGAGTGAGTGTGTGTGTGTGTGTGTGTGTGTGAGTGAGTGAGTGAGTGAGTGAGTGAGTGTGTGTGTGTGTGTGTGTAGCGGAGCAAGAACAAAAGGGACGGGGAAGCTCCCACGTGACTTGGGACACGAGAGGCACAAAATGGCGGCCCAAATAGGCTAGGTTATTAATGACACAAAATGGCGTCCCTGGATGGCTAAGCTAGGCTATCCTACTTTCCCCGATGGGGGAAGTGATTACCACGGGTGCTCAAAAGGGCGTCTACGTTTGGAACAAAGGACCTGACGAATGATATTTGAGGCGGGGAATTTCGAACAAACACTAGCTCTTTAAAAAGGGATTCTACCAAAGATCTTAGCACCAATTCTATCTGATCAAGGCTACCATCAAACGTGCTATCTACGTGCGTGCAGGAGAGGAAGAGGAGGAAAGGCCACGCTTGGACGCGGAGAGGGGGGAAAAGAAAGGTGTTAGGTTTTTAAAACATACAGCAGACTTTTTCCACACTGCAGCGTGAATGAAAAGATCGAACTTTCCGTTCTGGCTCTCCGTGGGGGAGAAGACAAACGGAGATTGATCACACAGCTTGTTTCAAAATAGCAAACACAAATTCGAAAATAAACAGTACTGTTCACACCTTAAAAAGTAAATAATAACTAAACATCTGCCCAGGTAATTATAAAGCCAAAATCTCACTTGGGGAAACTTAATTCCCACTGCTTCGTCGTTGTTGAGGCGGGTAGGCCACTCCTTTCCAGGACGGGCGACAGGGGCCCACGAGACGGCGATGAGCTGGTGAGGTGATCTCTGCGGTGTCAGATCGCAGGAAAAAGGCAAGAGGGCGCAGCTGATTTGGTGCGGGGATGGCGGTCGAAGATCACTCGATCGGCTATCCAGTCCGCGGTCCGAGAGCTGAGTTTCTGGATAAACCCGCCTGCTTCTCGTGTGGTGTGGTTGCGATCGAAGACCAATTCGACCGGCTTACGTCCTTGGTCCAAAGGCAGGTTTCTGGATAAAC
>CASHTC010000410.1:12500-15000 GCA_949357725.1 Hyperoplus immaculatus
ACTTTAGTTTGTAGTGTAGTAAAAAGACTAAAACTCTTCTGTACTTTAGTATGTAGTGCAGTAAAAAGACTAAAACTCTTCTGTACTTTAGTATGTAGTGTAGTAAAAAGACTAAAACTCTTCTGTACTTTAGTATGTAGTGCAGTAAAAAGACTAAAACTCTTCTGTACTTTAGTATGTAGTGCAGTAAAAAGACTAAAACTCTTCTGTACTTTAGTATGTAGTGCAGTAAAAAGACTAAAACTCTTCTGTACTTTAGTATGTAGTGCAGTAAAAAGACTAAAACTCTTCTGTACTTTAGTATGTAGTGCAGTAAAAAGACTAAAACTCTTCTGTACTTTAGTATGTAGTGTAGTAAAAAGACTAAAACTCTACTGTACTTTAGTATGTAGTGTAGTAAAAAGACTAAAACTCTTCTGTACTTTAGTATGTAGTGTAGTAAAAAGACTAAAACTCTTCTGTACTTTAGTATGTAGTGTAGTAAAAAGACTAAAACTCTTCTGTACTTTAGTATGTAGTGTAGTAAAAAGACTAAAACTCTTCTGTACTTTAGTATGTAGTGTAGTAAAGAGATAAAGTATGTGATTTGGAACGCAGGGCTGTGGCTGCTACTACTACCACTTCACACTTTACAACACCTCATAGCTTATTATTATTGATGCTGCTTCTTATCTTTATGTATGTTTTACTTAGTGTGTCTTATGGTTTCTTATCTTTATTGACTTTATCTTGTTCTGTTGCTGTGAATGTTAAAGGCAAGGCAAGATTATTTCTATAGCACAAGTCAGACCCGAGGCCGTTCAAAGTGCTTTACAGGGGCAACAAGGCCATTCAAAGTGCTTTACAGGGCAACAAGGCCATTCAAAGAGCTTTACAGGGGCAACAAGGCCATTCAAAGAGCTTTACAGGGGCAACAAGGCCGTTCAAAGAGCTTTACAGGGCAACAAGGCCGTTCAAAGAGCTTTACAGGGGCAACAAGGCCATTCAAAGAGCTTTACAGGGGCAACAAGGCCATTCAAAGTGCTTTACAGGGGCAACAAGGCCATTCAGAGTGCTTTACAGGGGCAACAAGGCCGTTCAAAGTGCTTTACAGGGGCAACAAGGCCATTCAAAGTGCTTTACAGGGGCAACAAGGCCACTCAAAGTGCTTTACAGGGACAACAAGGCCGTTCAAAGAGCTTTACAGGGACAACAAGGCCATTCAAAGGGCTTTACAGGGGCAAGATTAAAATACATAAAACACATTAGAAAAGCGATTGAATAGAAATAAAACATTTAAATAAAAAGGAACCAAGCTTAAGAATGTTACTCTTGGGGGCGCCCCCCCCCTTAGCTCAGTTGGTAGGGCGTCCCCCCCCTTAGCTCAGTTGGTAGGGCGTCCCCCCCCCCCTAGCTCAGTTGGTAGGGCGTCCCCCCCTTAGCTCAGTTGGTAGGGCGTCCCCCCCCCTTAGCTCAGTTGGTAGGGCGTCCCCCCCCTTAGCTCAGTTGGTAGGGCGTCCCCCCCCCCCTTAGCTCAGTTGGTAGGGCGCCCCCCCCTTAGCTCAGTTGGTAGGGCGTCCCCCCCCTTAGCTCAGTTGGTAGGGCGTCCCCCCCCTTAGCTCAGGGCCCATGGGCCCTTAGTTCAGTTGGTAGGGCGTCCCCCCCATGGGCCTCGGCCAGCAGCAGACCCGGGTTCGATTCCAGCCCGCGGTCGTTCTCTGCATGTCACTCCCCTCTCTGCCCCATTTCACCTCTGTCTCTACACTATCAATAAAGCATAACATGCCAAAAAAAAAAATATCTTTAAAAAAAACCGAATGTTATTCTTGTGTTCTGTTCAATAAGATGTAATAAGACAAAGTGATTCTGATTCTACAGAGACGCTGGATGGAGGTCCTATCACGTGCCGGCAGAGGGGAGGAGTTTCAGATGCATCGGCCAATCGTAGAGTCCGTAGAAGAGGAAGGGGAGGAGTCAGGAGAGAACACGTGATTCTATTGGACGATTGGATGGATGTCAATGAATTTGAGATTTTAAATACTGATTGGAAACCAGTACAAAATCCAGTACAAATCCAGTACAAATCCAGTACAAATCCAGTACAAATCCAGTATCAAAACAGTCAAAACGTGATATTTTAACTTAAATACACTCGTCTTGCATGACCCGATCCCCAGACCGTTAAAACAAGATGGCGTCGCCGTCAAATGTAAAAAATCCCAACAGGAAATGTCCGTCTTCAACCCAGGCCGACCATTTATTTTAATTTTTTCTGGATTTCTGTCATGGATTAATGCACTACATTTGGAGATGTTTCAATCGAGAGCGCTGACGTCAGAGTTTATTCATATCTTTGGGCAGATGGCAATTCCGATATTAGGAGTAAATAAGAAATTCCGATTAACGATATATCGGCCGATTAAATTTGAAATCAGTACAAAATCAATTACACACACCTGGCCATGACAGGTGGTTAAATCAATTACACACACCTGGCCATGACAGGTGGTTAAATCAATTA
>CASHTC010000410.1:20000-29019 GCA_949357725.1 Hyperoplus immaculatus
TTTGCTGTGAGCGAACCAGGCTGTGATCCTATTGGCTGCTGGAGGGAACAGACGCACCTGATTGGTCCGGGGGAGATCAGTCCAGACCGTAAGACCCGCCCTCTGAGGATGACTCACTCATAGAAATAGGACAGATAGAAAACAGCTCTCCACTGATTTGGAAATAAAAGGTGTATTCTATTTCTACCTGTGCCATTTCCAAATGATTTACCAAGTGTTGTTGCTTGAAAGACCAATATTCAGTTATTCTCATCAGATGTTTTATCTCTTAACATTTGCAAACAGAAATAATTTGCTACAATTTGTTTAACACACACAGATAATTGAGGATGTTAAGTTAGTGCCACTGTCCAGAATGATAATATTGGGGTTAAGTGAATAAAACCTATTTATATGTTAACTGTTTTAATTAGACTATATTGTACTTTATTCCTTTTAATTGCTGCCACTCTTCACCACTTTGTAAATGTTTCAATTGTTTTTTTTCTCTCTTCTCTTCACTTGTTGTGTATTTGATGTATTTGCATTGAATATTTTGTATGTATTGTTGTTTTGAATCTGTTTGAACTCGACGTCATTGAAAATGAGGGTCACCCCTCAATTGGTCTCTGGAGGATAAATAAAAGTTAAATGAAAAAATGAAAAAAATATCTATGTTACTTATACTGAAATACACATATATATATATTGGCTCTACGGGCTATATATTATTTTGTCATTTTACACATTTTAATAAGTCAATTTGTACCAAAAATAAAAAGTGAAGTCTCCAGTTAAAATGCATGATGTTCAAGAAAATAAAAATATAGTTTCACAGCTTATAACTAATTTAGAAGAACAGGAGAATAGTTTTTATGTTTCACCTACATACAGTATGTCGACTCAATCCATAGATAATGCTTTGACCGGATCTATGTGTTGTAGATCTACGCTCCCAGCTGTCTGTCTGTAACTCAGTATTCAGACTGTACTTTCAGAGCTACACTCGAACTTGCACACTTCTGTCTCTCCCTATTTTCCTCTCTCTCACTCTGTCTACCTGTCTGTCTGTCTGTTTACCTGTCTGTGTGTGTGATGCTGTCTTTAACACCCTATCTTTAACGTCTTGTAAATCGGCCTACAATATATCTATGCGGTGAAAATGCCTCTGTTTTGATTTCACTTGGAGACTCTGAAAACCAAATTTCGCTTGGAACAAACTAGGCGACTGTTCACTCTCTGTCAGTCCGAAAAATCGGCTCTATTTCCGGGTAGAAATGGACTCGCTTCAGACCCAAGAGAACCAGCTCCACGAGGAGGCCGAAATCCTCCAACCGCAGACCGTGTTTGTGATCCTGGATTCGGCTGAGACTCTCAACCTGGTCCGGTGAGTGCTGGAAGCCAGGAGGGGGGTGTCATAACGAGATCTGCATGCCTGACGAAAATTGCATCACGCACCTTTATAAATAGGACGGACGCTACTTGTTTTGCGTTGTTGAGTAACGCATTGACATTGATACTGTTGTTCTAGGACGTTTATCAATCATATCAATAATAGGATTAATTAATTATTTATTTTAGACTTTCAAGAAGGTCCGTTGCTATGTATGAAAAGTAAGGAAATAATTTAAAAAATATTTAAGAATATGTATACATAGCTTCCAATATAGGCCTACAATGTAATCTTAATTTTATATATTGTTTAACCTGCTATATATTGAGTCATTTTGGTTCAATAGTGTGAAATATATACATTTAATAATGCTTTTATCAGCACCTAGGCTACTTTATTTAGCCCAATACATTTCAAAAATAAAGTATAATCATTTATTAACCCGACAAAAATGTTTGTATATTTTTAAGAACAGAATTTTGCTTTAATTAGCCTATCATTACAATTAATGCTTTCGTTTCGCTGCCTATAGCTAAGGTGCATGCAATTTTTCAGCAGGCATGCAGAATTCGGCGTAACAACGTTGTTATAGAAGCTCGCTCTAAGCAAACCCCGTTCAGAAATCTGTACATTTAATTTTCCTTCGCTGTTTTATACAGAAGAGATCAAAGTTGGAATATAACTGAAGACTTTTCCTAAATCTTGAATGTCTTACGGTGAAATCGGCGTATTTTTTATTCACCTAACTCCTTTCCTTGACGATTTGTCATTTCATTCATTTTGCGTAGTGCGCTATCGGGCGAACTCATTAAAAATACTTACTAAATAGCCTAAAACACATTAACACTACGGCTACAGATGAGTTGAATACACTTAATACCAGTTAATAGGCTTAGAGACTTAGTTGATTACGTTTTGTTTTGATCTTGAGTTGTAGTTTTGTAAACATGTAGGAAAACACTGGACTTTAAAATGCGTATTTTCTGAATGAAGTCTGGTCCGGTGGGGTTGGTTAGCGGTTACCCATGTGTTACACTCAGCGATTGAAGATAGCGGTCAAATCATTGTTTTTTTTTTAGCGCGAAAGGCGAATTTAAAATATGTGGCAAATGTTAAAGCTTCAAGTAGTGAGTGGCAGCTGAGGTGAAGTTGACGTCATCTCATTTGGATTGTATTGAGTCTAGAGTAAATGTTTGTGTGTGTGTGTGTGTGTGAGTGTGTGTGTGTGTGTGTGTGTGTGTGTGTGATGTAACTGTATGATGATGCAACCTGTCTTATCTGAATCATGGAAAGTTTGTTGTTTATAACTGTAACCTTCAACCTCTCTCACACACACACACACACACACACACACACACACACACACACACACACACACACACACACACACACACACACACACACAGAGCGGCAGGTTGTCTGGTGTATTTTTCTCATGGGAACTACAGGCTCGGACAAGTTTTGTCCTACTCCACACACACACACACACACACACACACACACACACACACACACACACACACACACAGACACACACACACACACACACACTGAGGGGGCGGTAAGACCGAAAGCAAAAACAAGCGTCCCTCTTCAATCAGTCTGTTATTGGTTAACTGAACTTGACTAGTGTGTGTGTGTGTGTGTGTGTGTCTCTGTCTCTGTGTGTGTGTCTCTGTCTCTGTGTGTGTGTGTGTGTGTGTGTGTGTGTGTCTCTGTCTCTGTGTGTGTGTGTGTGTGTGTGTGTGTGTGTGTGTCTCTCTGTGTGTGTGTGTGTGTGTGTGTGCGTGTGTCTCTCTGTGTGTGTGTGTCTCTCTGTCTCTGTGTGTGTGTGTGTGTGTGTCTCTGTGTGTGTGTGTGTGTGTGTGTGTCTCTGTCTCTGTGTGTGTGTGTGTGTGTGTGTCTCTCTTTCAAAGGTTTTTTTATTCAACGAAATAATTTGCAAAGCAAATACAATACAATAATTAATTATTTTTTCCCCTTTTTTCCCCCCCCGAACACACCCCGCCCACATCCCACCCCCACCCACAACCAATCCTGCAGCACATAAAAGAAAAGAAAAAAAAAGAAAGAACAATACACAATGTTAGAAAATTACCTAGACAAAATACACACTACAAAAAACAAAAATAAACAATCAATGAAGAAAGAAAAAAAAAAAAAAAAAAAAAAAAAAGGAGGGGAGGGGGTTGCTACTCATGTAAAATTGTTGTTTGTTTGTCAAAATAATTTATAAAGGGGCGCCAAATCTTGTCAAATTTAATCTCCGATCCCTGGGCCGTATAACGTATCTTCTCTAAATTCATACATGACATAATGTCCTTAATCCAGTATGAGTGGGAAGGAGGAGCAGGATCTTTCCACTTGAGTAAAATAGCTCTGCGAGCAAGCAGCGAGGTGAAGGCCAGAACCTTCAGCTTCCCTTTAGGCAAGCCCGGATTTGGAGCAATGCCAAAAATTGCGGTGAGAGGGTTCGGCTCAATTTGATGCTGCAATACTTCAGAGATTGTTTGAAAAACTGATGTCCAGAATTCAGTCAAGGTGGGACACAACCAGTACATGTGAAAGAGTGATGCCGGTGCGCTCTTACAGCTATCACAGGTCGGGTCTACATCGGGGAACATACGAGCTAATTTGGTTTTAGATATGTGGATACGATGTACTACTTTAAATTGCACAAGAGCATGTCGGGCGCACATGGAGGTAGAGTGTATCCGATCCAGGACTGAATCCCACATGTGATCTGTGAAGGCAGAACCTAGGTCCTGCTCCCACAGGGTTCGTATAGCTGCTAATGAGGGGCTATGTAACTTCGAAATAAGGTTGAAAAACACAGAAATTGAGCCTTTTAATGTGGGGTTTACAGAAAGAAACAAGTCAACATGATTGGCTGGCGGTTTATAAGGGAATTGGGGGATTAACTTCTGCGTATAATGCCTGATTTGCAGAAATCGGAAAAAATGTGTCTTTTCGATACCAAAATGTTTTGTCAATTGGGAAAAACTAGCAAATAGATCATTAATAAATAAATCACCGATGTATTTTAAGCCTTTTTTATGCCAGATCTTGAATGCACCATCCACCTTCGAGGGAGTAAATAAATGATTAGCTGCAATTGGGCTGAAAAGTGAAAAATTCTGCATTCCAAAATTCTTCCTAAATTGTGTCCAGATTCGAAGGGAGTGCTTAATCACGGGGTTACTGTTGGGAATAGCCGAAGAGAGTGGAAGTGCGGCGCTTAAGAGGGCAGATAGAGACAATGGGCTAACAGCGCTGGACTCCATTGTTACCCATACTGGGGCTGAGTCGTCAAGGTGAAAATGCACCCAGTACACTAGAGAACGGATATTAGCAGCCCAGTAATAGTATTGGAAATTAGGGAGGGCCATTCCGCCTGTTTGTTTTGGTCTTTGAAGAAATGCTTTCCTTAACCGAGGGTGTTTACCATTCCAAATATAATTTATCATTAAAGAGTCAAGGGCCTGAAAAAAGGATTTGGGGAGAAAGATGGGGAGACATTGGAATAGATATAGGAACTTTGGGAGTAATGTCATTTTAATTGAATTTATTCTGCCTATGAGAGAGAAAGCCAGAGGAGACCACTTCGATAACATTTGCTTCGCCTGGTCCAATAATTTGAGGAAGTTCGATTTAAATAGGTTTTTAAAATTTCTGGTGAAACATACCCCAAGGTAACTCAGATGGTCTGTCACCACTTTGAGTGGGAGAGCTGTGTAATCAAGTTTAAGAGCTTCTTTATTAATCGGAAAGAGTTCGCTCTTGCTCAAGTTAAGTTTATAGCCAGAAAACTGACTAAAGACCTCCAACACAGAAAGTGCCTCCGGTAAAGAAGTGGCTGGCTTGGCGACAAACAAAAGTAAGTCATCGGCGTATAATGATACCTTATGTTCGATTCCTCCTCTCCATATCCCCTGAATCTGTTTGTTACCTCTGATGGCAATCGCAAGTGGTTCGATTGCAATAGCAAAAAGGAGCGGGCTCAAAGGACAACCCTGCCGGGTCCCACGGTGCAGATCAAAACTACTTGAGTAACGGCTGTTTGTTAATACTGAGGCAGAAGGGCATGCATATAATAATTTAACCCAAGAAGTGAAAACAGGACCCAAACCGAATTTCTCAAGGGTGAAAAACAAATAATTCCATTCTACTCTATCAAATGCTTTTTCAGCATCCATAGAAGCGAGGCATTCTGATTCAATATTTCTGGGGGAATATAAAATGTTCATTAGCCGGCGGATGTTATAAAATGATTGGCGTCCCTTTATAAACCCAGTTTGGTCGGGGGATATAATAGAGGGGAGAACATCCTCCAATCTGTGGGCGAGAATTTTAGCAAGTATCTTCACATCCGTATTTAATAGTGAAATTGGTCGGTATGATGCACAATCTAGAGGATCTTTATCCTTTTTTAACAACAGGGAAATACAGGCCTGGTAGAACGAAGGCGGGAGTTTACCTGAGTCAAATGAGTCTGAGAATACTGAACATAAAAAAGGCGATAATTCGGCTGAAAATTTCTTAAAAAAGTCAGATGGAAGTCCGTCTGGACCAGGAGATTTGCCTGATTGCATAGATGTTATTGCTGCAATAATTTCCCTCTGAGTAATAGGTGCCTCAAGGCTATGTCTCAGGTCTTGAGAAAGGGAAGGCATGTTTAGGTTACTGAAAAAGGTTTCCATCACCGCTGCGTCTACTGTACAATCAGAACTATACAAATTTGAATAGAATGTTTTGAACTTTTCGTTTATCAATTTCTGATCTGATGTTGTACACCCACTGTCTGTCCGTATTCCAGGGATGAGTTGCTTTGCTCTAAATCCGCGCAGTTGATTGGCCAGGAGTTTGCCAATTTTGTCACCATGCTCGTAAAAAGTACTTCTGCTCCTAAGCAACTGGTCAGCAACCTGACGAGAGGAAAGAAGGTTGAATTCTGTCTGAAGTTTTAAACGTTCTTTGTAAAGTTCAGATGAAGGTGAGGTAGCATATAGTCTGTCTATGTTCAGAATCTGACCAGCTATTTCAGTTTGTTTCTGTTTTGTACACTTATTTTTGTATGCTGCAAATGATATAATTTCACCTCTCAAATAGGCTTTCAGGGCTTCCCAAATTGTTGCATTAGACACATCTGGTGTTCTATTTATACTCAAAAAAGTTTTAATATGTGTAGAGATGTGTGAAAGAAAACTCGCATCTGTGAGCAACAATGGATCCAGTCTCCACTGCCTTCTAGTATACTCAACGTCAGAGAAAGCCAGTTGAAGGAGCAGAGGAGCGTGATCTGAGATCACAATACTTTCATAACTACATGACTTTAGGTCTGACATCAATGAATTATCAACAAAAAAATAATCAATTCGGGTGTAAGTGTGGTGGACATGTGAAAAGAATGAATATTCTCTTCCTGTGGGGTATAAAAACCTGTATGGATCAGAAAGGCTATAATCAGCAAGAAATGATTTGATATAACCTGCAGATCTGTTAAGAGTGGCAGGTTTGGGGGACGAGCGATCTAAGACTGGATCTAGATAACAATTAAAATCCCCACCAAGAATAAGAGAATGGGAATTGAGATCAGGGAGTTGAGAAAAAAATCTCTTAAAGAATTCTACATCATCGACGTTAGGCGCGTAGACGTTGGCCAAGATGACTGACTTATTGTGAAGTTTGCCTGAAACAATAATAAAACGTCCATTTTTGTCTGATATAATGTTTGAGGACTCAAAAGGAATATTACTATCAATAAGGATAGCTGTGCCCCTGGCCTTAGCCCTGAAATTAGAATGAAAAAATTGTCCACGCCAGCATTTACTTAGTCGCCCATGGTCAGAGTCGTGTAAGTGGGTTTCTTGAAGGAAAACTATTCCAGCCCTGAGCCGTTTTAGGTGGGTTAAGACCTTACCCCTTTTCACTTGGTGATTAAGCCCCTTGACATTCCAACTAATTAAATTAAGATTGCCCTTCATCTAGCTCAGTTATAGTGAGAGTAAAAAGAGTTGCTCCGATAACAAAAAGAGTAGCAAAATACAGAGGAAAAAAAAACACAAAAAAAAGGAAAACACAGATAACTGAAAACACAGCAGGTGATAACCCATCAGCTAAACCCCCAGTTGACACCACCCCATCCCACCCAAAACCCACCCCATATATTGCTCTCAACAGCAAACCCCGAAAGACCCTTACTAGTCTCACAACAAACATTCCAAGCCTTAACTTTCTAGCCTATGCTAGCTTCCCACATAAGTCTTGTACAATTCACCCCATAACTGCTAGTAACACTATGAACAATCCAGCAAACTGTCAAAATGACAACACACTAAACAAACATACCGTGCTCAACCAACAAATTCGAAATACAAAAAAAAAGAACAAGGCGTGAGTTAGACAATCTGTCCAAATGGCAAAAAAATAAATAAAAAATAAAGAACAGACACGCTTATCTAGCCGTTTTGAAATAGAGATACAAAAAAAGCGAGTGAGCTAGACAATACGTCAAAATGACAAGCAACAAAAATGTCACGTTCACCCAGCTACTTTACTCATTAAAAATAAAAATACAATTGCGTATAGTACCATCAGTCTGAGAGTTTGGCTGGGGATATGAAAAGAGCATTTGTCCACATTGTATACTCACAGCAGGCAATCGTATTTACTACGGACTCACACCCAGTGTAGATAAGTAGTTAGATGCTTCAGAGACAGACCGCAGCCACTTTCTCTCGCCGCTCTGGAGAGTAATGCGAAGCCTCGCAGGGAAGAGGAGAGAGGGGCGGAGACCGCGCTGATAAAGCTCAGCCATGACCCGTTTGTATTCAGCCCGCTGCTTCACGACCTCCGCGCTGTAGTCCTCGTAGAACCGGAGCTTGTGGCCATGGTACTCCAGCTCGCCCTGTTTACGTGCCTCCGTCATGATCAGGTCTTTAGTCTGGTATCGGTGAAAGCGGATAACGACGGATCTCGGCCTCTCATGCGGGCCCGGTTTGGGTGCCAGAGTGCGGTGAGCCCTGTCCAGCTCCGGGGGAGAAGGGAGTACTTGACCACCAAACACCTCAACGAGGAGCTCAGAGAAAAAGGCAGTGGGGCGCGCACCCTCCAGTGATTCTGGTAAACCCACGATACGAACGTTCTGTCTCCTGCTCCTCCCTTCCAAATCCGACAGTTTAGCTTTCAACAGCGTATTAACTTCCTGCAGTGAGGAGCACGTAGCCTCAAGTTGCTCCAGGCGTCCGCAAACAGTTTCTGCATTATCCTCGAGATCGGTTATACGTTTCCCCTGGCTTGAGACCACGGCCTGGATGCTGTCCAGTTTAGCGTCCATACTGGCGAAAGCTGATTTAAACTCGGCAGCTATCGCTGCTCTGTGCTGTTCAAGCAGACCCGGAATGGAAGCCACTGAGCTAGCACCAACGTCCATGCTAACCACGCTGTCCGAGGACATATCTGACTCTGCCGAATCTCTTTTTGCGTTTTTCTTGCTTCTAGGCATTTCTCCAAAACAGTATCAGTGTTACCGGCAACACAAGCACAAAAAAAATCGACGAGAATAGGGTTTAATCAGTTAGGTCTGAAATATTTTGTGGGAGCTATAGAGCGATCGTGCCTACCCCATGCTCTGTAACCCGGAAGTCT
>CASHTC010000412.1:5000-10000 GCA_949357725.1 Hyperoplus immaculatus
CAGCGGGACCTTAGACGGAAGAACAGCTGTCTACATGTCCATGGTCTACATCATTACCCGGTAACGTTCCAGCTCCTACTGTCAGTCCAGGTGGCTCTGGCTCAGCTGCAGCTATGCTAATGACGTGAATCAACAAACTGATGGAGATAATTAATGGTGCAACGGATCACGGTTGATTCGTGGTTCATTCGGACCAACCCTCAGGGTTTGGGACCCACGTGAACCGCGGATGGGATGCATATATGCTAAAAAAAAAAGACGCCTGTGTGTTCACGTGATCGGCGATCGTGTGTTACAGAACAGTTGGTGGCGATCGGGGCCAGCCTGACTGACAAAAATCACACAACACATTGCCTGTATTTTTGTAACAATATTTAGGCCTATTAGTTTAGGCTATATTTGGCTGCTCGACTTTAAGTCAGCCCAGCCAGGCGATAGTTGTTTCAATTTCGTTTTCACCTCCGTGTGTAACAGCTGTTCAGAACAACAGCTGATAGGCTTGCGACAGCAGGAGTCAGTCTAAAGCCCTCAATGATCAATCTAATTAAAAAAGCAAAATAAAGCTATCTCTTCCTCCCTCTATCTGTGTATATTTCTCTCTCCCCTGCACACTCAGTCACTACTATCCATGCTTAAAGAAGGCAGGGTTATAACCTAATTTTTATTTTTTTTTATATTTGAAGATTTTATTTCAAATAGGCCTAGACTCTGTGGTCTCTAGAATTGTATCCAGGTTAGTGGCAATCATCAACTTCCTGTCAGAGAGAGAGCTTCCTCTGCGTGGCCCCTCTGACACACTTAATGAACTAGGACTAGGCAATGGACATGGCATGGGTCAGGTTCAGTTAATGGCTCAGTCTGACCCTGTGATGTGGGATCCTCTTAGACCAATCCAAGCTAAGAAAGCCTCTGACACGTACCTGAGTAGTCTCATCCAAAATGAAAAAAAGCTAGTGACTTTTGTTCATGCCTTGTATGGAGTATCTCAGTGTGCGCGATATAAGGTACATTAGATGCAAGGGCCCCCAAATGACTGTTCGCCTGGAGCCCCAAAATGGCTAAGTTCGCCACTGCACACACACACACACACACACACACACACACACACACACACACACACACACGCACACACACACACACACACACACACACACACACACACACACACACGCACACACACACACGCACACACACACACACACACACACACGCACACACACACATCTTAAACGTGGGTGGATGATGACTGTCACTGAATTCAAAAGGTTGCATTAGTCATTTCTCAAAGGAATTGCTCTTCTTGTTTCCAGATGGTAAAACTAGCCAATCTTAAACCTCCTAATCTATCTATCTATCTATCTATCTATCTATCTATCTATCTATCTATCTATCTATCTATCTATCTATCTATCTATCTATCTATCTATCTATATATCTGTCTGTCTGTCTGTCTGTCTGTCTGTCCGTCCGTCCGTCCGTCCGTCCGTCCGTCCGTCCGTCCGTCCGTCCGTCCGTCCGTCCGTCCGTCCGTCCGTCCGTCCGTCCGTCCGTCCGTCCGTCCATCCATCCATCCATCCATCCATCCATCCATCCATCTATCTATCTATCTGCCCTTACACCCTTAGCTCGGCTGAGAAAAAACTCCCAGTAAAAAACCCTTTACCGGGATTTAAAAAATTTAAGAAATCTCAGGGAGAGTGGACAGAGTAAGGGATCCCTCTCCCAGGACGGACATGCTGCAATAGATGTCATAAGTAGAGAAAAATCACGAAGGAATTTGATCATTGACCAGATGTTTACATAATACTAAAAATAAGCCTGTTATACCAATAAAGACCCTACAACGAACTTTTAAATATTTCTGAAACAGTCTAATTTTTCCTCTGATGGTTAAAAGTGCTCCGAGGAACTTTCAGTGTGTATTAATTCCTTGCGCCCCCTTTGGACTAAAGCAGTAGTGTTGTTACCACGCCAGCTGTTGTTCCTGGGTGAGCGTATACCCATGACAAAGGCATTAAGAAAAACTATATAAAAATAGCATTCTTTGCACTGATGGTCTCGTTTGCTGTTACATGTAATTTATGATCATCAGAGGAAACATGAGACTGTTTCAGAAGTATTTAAAAGTTCCTCGTAGCTATGTTGGCACAGGGCAAAACCAAACCTTAAACATAAGCTGTATCCCATTACAGAGACCGCATCCTTGGAAGAACGCGGTCTCGCGGTCTGTGAAGGCCGATTCGAAGGCCAACGAGCGTTGTTAAACGAGACGGTCTCCGCAGGTCTCCGTTTCGCTCTGTTTACGAGCATTTCCGGTTTGCGTAACAAGCCGTTACCTTGCATGACGACTCGCCGCTCCTGTGCTGCCTAGCAACCCTGATTGCTGCCAACGGAAACAGCCCTGTCAACGGAGGAAAAAAGAAAAAGAAGTTGCCTACCAGACGAAAAGAAAAAAAAGTACAAGAAAAAAAGAAAGGAAGATAAAAGTTAAGAAGATGGAGCAACACTGTGAGATTTAAAATGTTTTCATTGTATAATCATATGCTCCTTATCTAACCACGTCTTGTTTATGCTCCTTATTTAACCACGTCTTGTTTATGCTCCTTATTTAACCAGATGTTGTTGCGAAATATGTACTTTCTGAAGATCACCATGACTTGGCTGACCAAGGCGGTCGGGGCCCAGGACAGTTAGGACACGCTGACATGCCCCAGCTGGAATGAACAAACAAGTTCCCAGTATCATTAATCATTAGTAGATACGCACACACACAAGCTTGTAACCAACATTCAATGGGAATAAAAGGCACTCTGGGAGAGAGGGTCGGCGGAGTTGATTCTGAGCAGCTGACCTCTCCCCAGTTTGCAGAAACTGAGCTGACTGTCTCTGTGTATCATTGTGTCTGTGTCTCATCTGTCTGGCTGAACTAGCACGTGGTTTCCTTGTCTTACAAGCAAGTTGGATAAACCTATCATCTGGTCCTTACGAGCCGGAGCCCAATATATCGCCGACCGAGCAGAGGAAGGAAAGGACGCACCGAAGTCTGTCGACAGCCAGGGTCCAGTGACTCTTGAGGAAAGAATGAGGCCGTGAATTCATTTCCAGCCGGTGTTTTAGCAGTCCTCACCCCCCTTCTCCTTGGGCGACGATTGACGGGATCCAGACTGAGCCAGACACACAGATATACGGTGAGACGGGTCTTTTTCCACCCTAAAGAGAAAAATATTTAAAAAAAAAAAAAAAAAAAAAACAGGAGAAAAGCCAAATAAAAATAAAACAGTGGTTCCTTCGCCCTGAAGAAGGAGGGTCTCTCCGCCCTGGTAAGGTAGAAAAAGTGGGTTTAATCCAACCTTAAGGATTCGAACAAAAAAAAAAAAAAGAAAAGAAAAATAGAAAAATAGAAATACAAATAAAAACAAGGGTCCCGCCGCCCTAATAATGTAGGAAAAAACTATGTTGAATGTACAGGTTTCATCCACCGTTAAGGATTGAGTTGGGTTTGCTCCACCCAAGAGAGCTAGTGGTGTGAAGGCACCCTAAGAAACTGAAATTGAACAAGCGCTATGCAATGCAGATCTGTGTGATGAAGGAATGAATGAATGCCGGCAGAATGAATGTTGAGAAGATTGAGTGTTGAGAAATAAATGTCACCAGTGGAAGCAGCCAAAAACCTAACGGTATAAACATAACATCTGTGGCCAGTTGAAGTACACGAAGTGGTGAATGAGGATTTTAGGTTCTGAAAAACACCTAGTTGATTTTGTATTTTAAAAATTAAAATACTTGTAAAATGGAAAATGATAGGATAGACATAGGCAAGGAAGAGGAGACTGGTGAACAAAAGTCTCCTCCACCTCTTCCTGTGTCTCTTTACATTGATACCCAAAACCCAAGCTCCTCGTCTTCTGTTCTGCTGGCAGGTCCAGAGAATCAGATAACGAACGGTCAGAGAGAAGAAATTAACAGGTCACTGCCAGTCAAAGTAACCCCCCCTTATACAGATGATCTAACATCTGACTATATTTCTAAACGTCTTGCAGATTTTAGAGCTGAATATAAAACCGATCTAGAATTGCAAACAGACAACTCCGTTTCATATAGCACTTCCACTGATTCGGAAGATGATAATGAAACTGATGATCAGGATGATGGCTGGATGGTTATACCTGTGATCATCTCCGACCTCAAATTTGATCCAGGCCCCCATCGTGAACAGTAAAGAGAAAGGTGGTGGCCAAAGAGATGAATAAGAGAATGTTGTGGATAAATGGAGAGAGAGCAACCCAATATGGCAAGCCAAAGCACGAGCCCAGACAGGGAAAAAGAGCAATACAGGAAAAGCGAGAACCCTCAAAGCAATGTTGATTGGGGGGAGGAGATAGACGATCAAATATTGGGCCTATAGTGAAACAATACTGCACCCTCTCAGTCAATGAAGTAATAACCAAATTCCTAATGTGTCAGTGGCGCTGACACATCAGTTATAATCAGAGAGATCCCAAGAATGTGGCCCACGACCGAATTAAGATTTGTTAAACAGCCAATGGGCAAATGAAATATGAAGCAGTCTCCCAACTGATAAACATTGTTGACAAAATGCTGCAAAAAATAATGTGAACTAGATTATGCATCTCCTGCTGAAGATTTTCAGCTTATGCTAAACGGAATAGCTGAGTATGAAGGGTTGAAGAATGGTTTCTTTAGTAGAAAGGTGGTTGAACAGTTGAATATATTTAGAGGTTTGGATAAAACAATTTAGTTTTTTTTGATGAAATTATGAATAAGTCGAATGACTTAGATAAATAAAAAATAAATAAATAATAATAATTTAATAGTAATTGAATTGACTTGGAACTAAATAACATTGATGGTTTGAATGTATATAAATCAGATGAAGAAGTATTAAGATAATAACGTCTTAAGCATGAACAGTGATGAATTATTTTACTCTTATGGTAATTATGTTGTATATTTAGCAATGTCAAGATGAAGTGATAATT
>CASHTC010000412.1:22500-35000 GCA_949357725.1 Hyperoplus immaculatus
AAAAACCATTTATTTAACTTTAACCTTCATTGATAGCAACCTGGTTTAACTAGTTACTACCTCAACTCTTACGCTAATTTTCTAACATAATAAAGTTATATATTGAGTACATTTTGGCGCCGAGTGATTGAGTAGTAGTTACTTATTTAAACCTGCGCACTAACATTATAGTACGGGCGATTTTATTGAGTGCGCACAAGAAAAAGTACATTTTTTAGTTATTTTTGAATGTAGTTTGGTGTAGCTCTGTCTAGCACACACGGACTGTATTTACTCCATGGCTGTAAATGTACATCTCATATATAAGCCTAATAATCTTAGAATTAGCTTAAAGTGTTAAGGAGAGTAAACACACACACACACACACACAAATATGTAGTTATAGCAGTTAACATGCGACCTGTCTATCTATCTATCGCAAGCTCACACACTCACCCTAAAAGTGTTGAGGAGAGTACACACACACACACACACACACACACACACACACACACACACACACACACACACACACACACACACACACACACACACACACACACACTAATATGTAGTTACGTAGCAGTTAGCAGTTAGTTAGCTCTCACACACACACACTCACCGTAAACCTCTAGCGCCTTCTCCTCCATCTTTGTAGTTCTTTTAAGTCCAGAAAACTGCAAAACTTTAGCGACGGTTAGCGACGCGAGGCTAAACACTAGTTCCATGATTTAGACAGCGCCATTATAACATTAAAACAACGAGAGCTGGACGAGAGAGACTGAGGTGACAGCGAACACCGGAAACACACACACACACACACACACACACACACACACACACACACAAGCACGAGCAGCCGTTAGTAGATGTGTATCTATCATGTGGACCAACTGTAAACAGTAAAAATGAATGTTGTGATGATTTGCAGATCAGCGAGGGAAACTTCCGCTTCCGGGTTTTTAGGGTTTGGGAGAAAAGCAGTCGATGAAAGAGAAAGCTGCTGGTCACTTTTATATAATGCTATAGAGGAGGAGGTACATTATGGATATTAGTTTATCCTTTAAAGCTGCAGTGTGTAGAATTGTGGGTTTATTTCCAAGCAGATTTTGTAGAAAGTAATTATAATATCCATAAGTAGGTTTAATTTAGTGCATACTAGCTGAATTTTTTTTTTAGAATTATTATTTTTTCCCTTAGACAGGGTCTCATATATGTCCATATTTCTGCATATTTTGGACCAAGGCCTAGTGCTGCCATCTTGAAAGTGTCATAGTTGGAATGTCATCAGGTGCATTGTTTCTTGTCCTTGAAGGCCGCTGTAGCTTCTGTTATTATTCGAAAGGGTTGGGGTTACCCAGGGAGCGTTGCATTCTAGAACTTTGTAGAACTTTATTGATGATGTCATATTACACACTGCACCTTTAACCTTCATTGCATTACAAAAAAAATGCCTTACATTTTTACAGGGTAATATTTTCAATTTGGGAGGCCATTATGAGTACTTTTATTTTTTCATAATTTTTTTAAAATTTTATAATTTAATTTTTTAAACTTCAGCGTTGACCATAAAAAAACAAGTTAATTTTTTTTTATTTTTTTTTTTAGGATTTTTACCTTTTACATTCCTGCTGATTTAGGCCTACGTAAAAGGCTACATTTTTATATATTTTTTTTTACATACATACATATAGGCCTAGTGCAAATTGTATTATTTTGAGGGGGAGTTTGGCAGTCCTATACGTCAGTGTTTATCAATAATGTTACTTTTAATGGATTTTTATTTTTTTCCAGGATCATATTTTCAATTTAAACTGCTATTTTACTCCATCAGAATTTTTCGGGTACATTTGAATAACTATAAATACATATTTATATGAATACTTATTTTTGTTCCATTTTATAGCCCATCTTAAAAAAATAATAATCTTAAATAGTTATTTTCCTAGAAATAAAAGGCCTACTTTTTTTTTTTTTTTTTAAACAATCTTTATTGAATCATTATGATACAATAGCCTGGCTCCGCCCGCCCGCCTACTTCCGGCCAAATTTTATTTTCCCTTCAGTAGTCAGTCTGGGTGTGCAGCCCATTTCCCAGTTTTGCCGGAGATTCGACAGCCGGTCCAATCAGCGAACAGAGCGAGTGGCTGAGAACGATGACGTCGAAGTCGCGCTCCAGTTTCAGTTGCCAGAAGCCGGCTCATGACACACGTGACGACCAAACGTTATGCGATTGGTTGGCTAATCCAGAGCGGCACTGGGCAGATCCAATAGTTTTAAACTTCGACAGACACCCGCCTCCATGAGTGAACGTTTGCCAATTACAGCACTGCCAGACCTTCTGTACAAAAGAAATGAAGTACGATGGTCTGGTAGCACCAGGCTAATGATACAATACAACACACAACAAAACGAGTCATTAATACAAATCAACATCTCAGTCAGAAATATATGTAGCCAGGGAGCGTTTCAAACAAACAAATTAAATATAGAGCACAATTGCACAGTTTTAGCAGCTTTCTTGTTTTTAGAATCAAAAATGGACTTGATGTACTGCTTGGTTTCCCAAAAAATAGGCCCACTTCCACGCTTGCACCTTTCTTTATATGTCCAGGGTTGCGTTCCGAATCGCATACTCTTTCTTTTCTCTATTCTACATACTACATCCGACGATAAAAAGAATCTAGTTAGGATGCAGTAGGCATACTATTGGGACATACTTTTACTCTCTTATTTCATCATAACATGGCTCCTTGATCTTGCCTCTTGCTTTTATATCCGTCTCATCCCCGTTTGTTTTCATATGGAGGCTTCGTCGATGTGACGTCACTTCACGTGCGCACTGGCTTGTGGGTCAGAATCGCCCAAATAGGATGCACATTTCAACACTAACAATCTTGGCCGCATGAAGTAGGACATCCGGGTACTTCTAACCATCCTAAATCTGGCCACAAGAATCGGGACATCCTAAATCTTTTTTCTACCATACTATATAGTAGAAAGTATGCGATTCGGAACGCAACCCATTGCTTGCACACCGACATCGTCTATCGATTATTGCTCCTGTTATGCTGTTTTTCTATTGGCCAGTTTTGATCACCTGACACTTCAAGTAGACAGTCTCACGTGACTTTCCATCAGCTGTTTACATTACAGGAAGACAACTCTTTGTACTCGCGTGTTTTGGTTGGACATTTCTGGACTTAAATTATCGTTTTTAACACTTAAAATGGCCGCGCAAGCTATTAAAATCTAGTTTTGAAGATGTTGGAGAATAGCTCCATAGAGGTGTGTGTTATCCCGGCGAACCCTCACTGTTTACGGGTAGGGGATGTCCGTAAAGCCGTGTCTGCCCCTGTAGCTTCGGTGCTCGGATGTCTCAGTGAGGGCGGCTCGTTGGTGGTTTGGGATCCGACAAACAGAGACTGTGCGCCGGCCAAGGTGGACGGAGAGTACGCCGAGTGAGTATGGGTCAATTTATTGGGTCGTTTAATGATTATTCGTTAGATGCCTTGCTTTCTTTGCAACGCTAGGACTTTATATGTATTGTCTGCTATATTTCTTGTATGAAAGGTGCGATAGATAGATAGACAGAGAGGCAGGCAGGCAGACAGACAGACAGACAGGTAAATTATCGTTATCAATTCACCACTGAATAAGTGCATTGTTTGTCTATCCATAACCTTTGCTGCACACATGAATCCCTAGGGACACAAATATCCCCTCTTCTAGACTGATAGTCATGTATCACACTTTGTTCACTATTTTTACATATATCTTTTGCATGTCTCCACTATAGGGGAAGGTGGGGTGATTTGTGCAACTTTTTACTCAAAGTGATTTTAAAGTGAGGCCCTGACAGTTATGTCTCCAACTCAAATATGTACATATATTTCAGGATGTTGTGCATCCCTGGCAATAAAAACTTTGGATCTGGAATAAACTGTTTAAGAAATATAGCTTTCGGAAAAAAAGTTGTCTTGTCGCACAAATCACCCCACGTAGTGGGGTGATTTGTGCGTCATTGTGTCACAATGACAAAGTCACCATCATCATCTTTCTGGCCATCTGAACTCTCATCAGTGGTGTCGTTAAGTGGAATTGAGATGTCACTCTCTCCTGAGCTACTGTAGACTATCACTTTCTTTTGGTGACCAGCGTATACAGCCATGCCACTGGCACAACTCTCAGAAATGTACTTTGCACTAGTTGCTCCGTGCTTGTGGAACCAACTGCCACCTGACAAATGTGATTCCCCCTACATTTCTGCCTTTAAATCAAGGCTCAAAACCCATATGTACACCCTGGTGTTTCCTCCCCATTAACCTCTGCACTACTTACTTACCTCTGCACTACTATCTGTGTTTATGTGGATGTATGGGCTTTACGTCTTTTATTTTGGTTATTGTTATTTTACCTTCATTGTTTACCTACTGAATGCACTATGTACAGCACTTTGGACAGTGCAAACTGTCATAAATGTGCTTTTATAAATACATTTTACTTACTTACTTACTTATAACTCACCCAGGCCCTTGCGCACAAATCACCCCATCCCCAGAATTTTGGATAATAGGCATGATGCAGCAATTTAGGGTTGACATTGTGCTAACTATATAGACTCAAAGTGTAGCATACCAAAGCACTAAAACATGTGTCAAATGTTTTCAAACGTGTCTATAATTGTTCAGACACAATAATCAAAAAACCTTGATCATGGAAATTTTACTTTGAAAGGCAAAACACAGTTTTTTGAGCTTAAATGTGCTTATATCTTATTCCTTGTGTCTCCCTTCTTTACAGGATGAGTCAAATGGATGGCTCTTCTTAAATATGTGGTCACATTTCCAATTTCTTCCACGGTTTTCTAGAAACAAGGGGTTTTGCAACTTCCAAAATGCACAAATCACCCCACCTTCCCCTATATACATATATTTAATCATTTTCAGAATCTAAAGCTATTAAATGAAAACAAGTTTGACTATATATACAACACATTATCAAATAAAAAAACACTAAATACACCGTATAGTCCTATTTTACATTTGAAATAAACCTCTTCATTGTAATTTTTTCTGCAGTTTCTGGTGGGAGTCCCCCTTACTTCCCGGCCCTAATGTTAACAGACTGCTGACTGTTGATATGGATGGATGGCTGGATGGATAGACAGACAGACAGATGGATAGATAAATAGATAGATAGATAGATAGACAGACAGACAGACAGACAGACAGACAGATGGATAGATAGACAGATGGACAGACAGACAGACAGACAGACAGACAGACAGACAGACAGATGGATAGATAGATAGACAGACAGACAGACAGACAGACAGACAGACAGACAGACAGACGGATAGATGGATAGACAGACAGACAGACAGACGGATAGATGGACAGACAGACAGACAGACAGACAGACAGACAGACGGATAGACAGACGGACGGATAGATGGATAGACAGACAGACAGACAGACAGACAGACAGACAGACAGACAGATGGATAAACAGACAGATAGATAGATAGATAGACAGACAGACAGACAGACAGACAGACAGATAGATAGATCAACCTTTACTAGATAGTACAGTGTTGAGATAGATAGATAGATAGATAGATAGATAGATAGACAGACAGACAGACAGACAGACAGACAGACAGACGGATAGATGGATGGATAGACAGACAGACCGACAGACAGATGCTTTACTATCATCTAACTAAATATGTTTTGTTTTCCTCAGTTTTTCCTGGGAGTGCCCCTTACCGCCCGGCCGTACTGTCAACAGACTGCTGACTGTTGATTCAGACAGACAGACAGACGGATAGATAGACAGACAGACAGACGGACAGACAGACAGACAGACAGACATACTTATGGATAGATTTGCCGGACAGACAGACAGATAGATATATAGATAGATAGATAGATAGATAGATAGATAGATAGATAGATAGATAGATAGATAGATAGATAGATAGATATCAACCTTTATTAGATAGTACAGAGTTGAGATAGACAGACAGACAGACAGACAGACAGACAGACAGACAGACAGACAGACAGACATACTTATGGATAGATTTGCCGGACAGACAGACAGACAGATAGATATATAGATAGATAGATAGATAGATAGATAGATAGATAGATAGATAGATAGATAGATAGATAGATAGATAGATAGATAGATAGATAGATATCAACCTTTATTAGATAGTACAGAGTTGAGATAGACGGACGGACAGACAGACAGACAGACAGACAGACAGATGCTTTACTGTCATCTAACTAAATATGTTTTGTTTTCCTGAGTTTTTCCTGGGAGTGCCCCTTACCGCCCGGCCGTACTGTCAACAGACTGCTGACTGTTGGGTCTCACTTTGGTCTGAAGATACTGCAGCTGGAAACAGAACCATCTCAACCCATCTCTGTGGTCTGTGTGTGTGAGTGTACTGCTGACAGTCTACTGCAAAGGCTACGAGACAAGGATGAGGGTAAGTGAATTAAGTTTAAGTTTATTTGTACTGTACAGGTCTTAAAAAAATGCATTTTCAGCATGTTTTTTAAGAAGAAAATGTCTCATAAATCAGACAGTGAACAACATATGAACAAATGCTTCTGTAATAACCTTCAGAATAGTGCTGAGAATGATCATGGAAAGTTTAGTTGATGTAAGTGCTTTAGAAGTTGAGATTTTTGGTATTTTTGAGTATTGAAAAAAAAAATGTTGAGATAATGTCCGTTAAAGATGGTTGTATAGGAGAAATATACAGACGCAAACAGACAAGGTTTAGTCAAGTAAACACCTGAATGTACATGTTGGACCTTTTGATTTATACTAGTATGAAAGAAGACATGTTATGGAAGAGAGGGAGAGAGAGAGAGGGAGAGAGAGATAGAGTATGAAAGAAGACATGTTATGGAAGAGAGGGAGAGAGAGAGAGAGGGAGAGAGAGATAGAGTATGAAAGAAGACATGTTATGGAAGAGAGGGAGAGAGAGAGAGGGAGAGAGAGATAGAGTATGAAAGAAGACATGTTATGGAAGAGAGGGAGAGAGAGAGAGAGAGAGAGAGAGATAGAGTATGAAAGAAGACATGTTATGGAAGAGAGGGAGAGAGAGAGAGAGGGAGAGAGAGATAGAATATGAAAGAAGACATGTTATGGAAGAGAGGGAGAGAGAGAGAGGGAGAGAGAGATAGAGTATGAAAGAAGACATGTTATGGAAGAGAGGGAGAGAGAGAGAGAGAGAGAGAGAGAGAGAGAGATAGAGTATGAAAGAAGACATGTTATGGAAGAGAGGGAGAGAGAGAGAGGGAGAGAGAGAGATAGAGTATGAAAGAAGACATGTTATGGAAGATAGAGAGAGAGAGAGAGAGAGAGAGAGAGGGAGAGAGAGATAGAGAGACAGAGGGAGAGAGAGAGAGGGAGAGAGAGATAGAGTATGAAAGAAGACATGTTATGGAAGAGAGGGAGAGAGAGAGAGAGAGAGAGAGAGATAGAGTATGAAAGAAGACATGTTATGGAAGAGAGGGAGAGAGAGAGAGGGAGAGAGAGATAGAGTATGAAAGAAGACATGTTATGGAAGAGAGGGAGAGAGAGAGAGGGAGAGAGAGATAGAGTATGAAAGAAGACATGTTATGGAAGATAGAGAGAGAGAGAGAGAGAGAGAGAGGGAGAGAGAGAGAGAGGGAGGGAGAGAGAGAGAGACAGAGGGAGAGAGAGAGAGGGAGAGAGAGAGATAGAGTATGAAAGAAGACATGTTATGGAAGAGAGATAGAGAGGGAGAGAGAGAGAGGGAGAGAGAGATAGAGTATGAAAGAAGACATGTTATGGAAGATAAATAGACCAACATCTAGAAATTGACCAGTGCTTGAAAATTTAGAAAAGGCTGTTTTGCCTGCAGCGTCTTGACTTGTCTTTGTCTAGATCTAATTAAGTGTGTGTGTCTGTCTGTCTGTCTGTCTGTCTGTCTGTCTGTCTGTCTGTCTGTCTGTCTGTCTGTCTGTCTGTCTGTCTGTCTGTTTGTCTGTCTGTCTCTTTGTGTCTGTCTGTCTGTCTGTCTGTCTTTCTGTCTGTCTGTGTAATAATAATTGTAATTTTCTTTATCTCCTAGGTGTGTGTGAGCTGACGTCCCTGAGTGTGTTGTCCTTTGCCATTGGCCGATGCTTTGTGCTGCTGAACTGTGATTGGCTGATAGAGCTCCAGACAGAGGAAGAGGCGGGGCTTAAGATCTCAGCCTGCTTCAACGTCCAATCAAAAGCCAGCAACCGCCAGCCTTCCGTCAGTCACTGTGTGTGTGGGGAGACACTGTTCATACTCAGCGCAACCGGGACGATATGTATCCTTAACTATGGTTAACTAATGCATGCTTTTTTTTTGTGCATTTACAGTTGCATTTTCAGCATGTTTTTAAGAAGAAAATGTCTCATAAATCAGACAGTGAACCACATATGAACACATCCTTCTGTAATAACCTTCAGAATAGTGCTGAGAATGATCATGGAAAGTTTAGTTGATGTAAGTGCTTTAGAAGTTGAGATTTTTGGTTCAGAGTATTGAGGGAAAAAAAACTCATGTTGAGATAATGTCTGTTAAAGATGGTTGTATAGAAGAAATATACAGACGCAAACAGACAAGGTTTAGTCAAATAAACACCTGAATGTACATGTTGGACCTTTGATTTATACTAGTATGAAAGAAGACATGTTATGGAAGACAGACAGACACAAATCTAGAAATTGACCAGAGCTTGAAAAATTGATATTTTGCCTTTCCCAAAAAATGAAAATGCAAATACATTAGAAATACTCACACTTCTTTAACTATGACTATAACTAGATGGATGGATAGATATAGACAGACAGACAGACAGACAGACGGTTAGTTAGATAGATTGACAGACAGACAGACAGACAGACAGGCAGACTCTAAACACTTCTTTAACCATATGGCTCCCAGCTGTATATAACCTCTAGATAGATAGATGGACAGACAGACAGACGACTAAATGGATAGATAGATAGATAGATAGATAGATAGACAGACAGACAGACAGACAGACAGACAGACAGACGACTAGATGGATAGATAGACAGACAGATCAAATCAAATCAAATCAGTTTTATTTGTATAGCCCAAAATCACAAATAGTATTCGTCTCAATGGGCTTTACAGTCCATACAATATGATACAGTATGGTACAATATGACACAACATGATATAATATGAAACAATATGTGAAACAATATGACACCCTGCCCTTACACCCTTAGCTCGGCTGAGAAAAAACTCCCAGTAAAAAAACCCTTTACCGGGATTAAAAAAAAAAAAAAAATAGAAGAAATCTCAGGGAGAGTTGACAGAGTAAGGGATCCCTCTCCCAGGACGGACATGCTGCAATAGATGTCATAAATAGAGAGAAATCACGAAGGATTTTGATCAATGTCCAGATGTTTAGATGGTAATACTAAAGTAAAGTGCAAATAGTACGGATGCAGGACGAATTCAGATGATGCCAGAGGATCCACACCGTCTCGTCTCCACCAGGGAAAACTAAGGTTTCCAGCACCGGGATTTCACCCCACGTCTCCAGGTGGTATCTTTAACCACTGCAGCATGCGTAGGCGATCCAATCTCATATGTTGCCAGAGGGGAGACCAGATCCACACCATCTCACCACGACCAGGGAAAACTGGAAGAGGACAGACAAGCAACCAATGAGCAAAGCAAAAATGAATTTAAAGATTGAACAAACAAGCGAGTAGAAATAGTACTATCCTGATGGACGGTGAAACAGTGCTGAAGTGAGGCAACAGCAGGCGGGGAGCATCCGTTCCTAGGACAGCTGATTCCACACAGAGCTCGGAGTCAGTCGAGCAGGTAGACAGGGGGAAAGAACCCCCAGGGCATCGCTCAGCAATCATGGAAGATAGACAGAAGAGCACAAATGTTAGAGAAATGGTATCAGTTATTTTATTTTGCGTCGGCAGGACAATTTCTCAGTGGGAGGACAACCGGTACTCAGGCTCTGACAAACCGAGACCGAAGGCAGCTCATCAGGCTGATGATAATAACGCTATAACAATGTTCAACAATATGAACACAATTAACATTAAATAACATTGATTTACACTCTACCGTTCCCCACCGACACACAATCGGCGCTAGCCTCCCAGACCCAGAGCCTGCCCCCCAGCACCCCGCCCCCAGAGAGCACAGACAGACAGACAGACAGACAGACAGACTCTAAACCCTTCCTTAACCATATTCTCTCCAGCTGTGTGTAACCTCTCAGACGGCGCTCCACTGGCCTCCATCGACCTGCCGTCTTACCTGAGCGGTGACATCACACATGACATCACACATGACATCATAGACTATGACCTCACAGCGACGCCATCCACTTCCTCGTTCGTCCTCCTGCAGGTGTCAGCTGACCTCAGCACAGCCGTGGCCGTCACTCACTCACACACCGCCGTCGCAGTAGACTTACACCACTACTTCAGGTACTGTGTGTGTGTGTGTGTGTGTGTGTGTGTGTGTGTGTGTGTGTGTGTGTGGGGGGGATGGTGGGGGGGAGTCTGCATGTGTGTGTGTGTGTGTGTGTGTGGGGGGATGGTGGGGGGGAGTCTGCATGTGTGTGTGTGTGTGTATGCTCAACCAAACTGTGTGTGTGTGTGTGTGGGGGGATGGTGGGGGGGAGTCTGCATGTGTGTGTGTGTGTGTGTGTGTATGCTCAACCAAACTGTGTGTGTGTGTGTGGGGGGGAGTCTGCATGTGTGTGTGTGTGTGTGTGTGTTTGTGTGTGTGTGTATGCTCAACCAAACTCTGTGTGTGTGTGTGTGTTCGTAAAGTGTCTTTCAGTGACTTCCAAAAAAGCGCTTCATAAATTCTATCAATTTTTATTATTATTCCAATTCTCCCAGTCTCTAACAAAAACACGAACATGTTCACGTTATCAATTGTGTGTTTGTGTTCTTTAAACCTGCAGTGTGTAGAATTTTGGGTTTTATTTCCTAGCAGATTTTGTAGAAAGTAATTATAATATCCATAAGTACATTTAATTTAGTGCATAATAGCTGATTTTTTTTCCTTAGAAAGGGTCTCATATATGTCCATATTTCTGCATATTTTGGACCAAGGCCTAGTGCCGCCATCTTGAAAGTGTCATAGTTGGAATGTCATCAGGTGCATTGTTTAAAATTTAGAATTGTTCTTGTCCTTGAAGGCCACTGTAGCTTCTGTTATTATTCTAAAGGGTCGGGGTTACCCAGGGAGCGTTGCATTCTAGAACTTTGTAGAACTTTCTTGATGATGTCATATTACACACTGCACCTTTAAATAAAAATCCAAAAATACAACATTAAAAATACACAAAATATGTTGAATTTGAAACTGAGTCTTCTGTCATTTTTAACTTTATCGTTTGGACTGCAGTTCCATTTCAGCATCATTTTTCATATTGCAAATCTCACAGTGATACATTTCTCTCTTTCTTCCAGTGTGTATCCAGCCCACCTGCTCTGTGGTTCTCCCCCCTCCCTCCCTCCTCTCCAACCCCAGAAACACACAGACCAAGACAGCCTGGCCAGCTCCACACACAGCCTCTCTGCCCTGGAGGCCAACTTCACCACAGACAGGTAAGAATACTGACTAAATACACAAATCAAATCAGTTTTTTAAATCAGTTTTATTTGTATAGCCCAAAATCACAAACACATTTGTCTCAGTGGGCTTTACATTTCATACAATATGATATATGATACAATATGACACCCTGCCCTTACACCCTTAGCTCGGCTGAGAAAAAACTCCCAGTAAAAAACCCTTTACCGGGAATAAAAAAAATTGCACTTTAATTAAGACATGAGAACATTTTCTGTTACTCTCAAGTGCCAGAAATTGACTTCTGACTTCTGACTTCCTCAAATGACCTTAGCGATTCTGGGAAAAATCTTTGTTGTCAAAATCACTTTTTGTCAAAATCAGTGAATATCTCCTCATGATCCACTACCTGTCTGTACTGTGTGAATATCTCCTCATGATCCACTACCTGTCTGTACTGTGTGAATATCTCCTCATGATCCACTACCTGTCTGTACTGAGTGAATATCTCCTCATGATCCACTACCTGTCTGTACTGAGTGAATATCTCCTCATGATCCACTACCTGTCTGTACTGAGTGAATATCTCCTCATGATCCGCTACCTGTCTGTACTGTGTGTGTGCTGAGAAAAAATCCAGTGTTACTACTATGCCTAGGCTGGCTATGGTGGGGCCCCTTTGTTTACATACCAGTTTACAGAGCCTAGGCTGAATTAACACCAGTCCACACACACACAGTAGAGACAGGTAAGTGGAACATGAGGAGATTTTCACAAATTTTGACAAAAAGCGTTCTCCAGAATCACTGACTACACCTTTTTAAAGTTTGTTGTGACCTTTAATCCTGCAGTGTGTAGAATTTTGGGTTTTATTTCCTAGCAGATTTTGTAGAAAGTAATTATAATAT
>CASHTC010000413.1:0-15658 GCA_949357725.1 Hyperoplus immaculatus
GTCCAACTTCTCAATAATCATCGCTTAACAAGTCCCAGATCACACATTGCCGAATTGTCAATGCTCAGAACATTTCCATCGTTCTGTTATGAGAAGTCGCTCATAAGAAATGTGGTGTTCTGTGACAGTACCTCATATCAACAGAACCAATGCTGTCAGCTGGGGGAGTGTGAGGGGAAAGAAGAAATGGAAGACAAGTATAAAGCCAAGCGGATACTGTCACAAACATGTCTATCAATCAGAAAACTGTGCATATCCAACAAATATTTCTCCTAGTCTTAAAGTGTCATTTCTAACAAAGTTTACTTGTCAGCTGGAGAGTAAAAGTACGAAAGTTGGTGAATGTGCTTAGTCAGGTCTGGACTTGTTTTGATTTGACAAATGACACCTAAAGTAAAGAAACAAATACTTGAAAAGGTTGCAGAATACAGCCATACAAATATTTTTTATCTATAACTTATTAATTGATCAATATGTTTACGTTCAAACGCTGTAAGAAAGTGGGTGTTTTGGGTACAACCTGAAAACAGCCTTGTTTTGCTTGCAAACCTCCACTTTCAGCGGAGTTGCTGAACCAAGAAACATTTACAGTTAAACCGTTCTTAAACCCAATAGGTATTGACGGCTAAAACTGCTCAACTAAATCCCAGATTATAGAAGAAAACACTGTTTTCCCTTTTTTCAACCCATTGTGCCACTCAGAAGAAGTCTGGAGAATGTATCTTTACAAAAGGCTATCACTGTATTTGTCAGGGCTCATACTAATGTGATGTGTCATCAGCAGCTTACAGACAGGAACATGTCATGCCACTGAAGTGATAAGGAGAGCAGAAAAACATTATTTTCAAAAAAATAGATTTACACCAGTACTACCGGCCCGGGTCAAATACAGTCATATGAAAAAGTTTGGGAACCCCTCTCAGCCGGCATTATAATTGACTCTGCTTTCACACAAAAAAGATAAAAGTGCTATGTCTTTAATTTACCAGGAACAGCTAAGTACTGGGATGTTTTCCAAACAAAGATTTTTTGAAAAGCAGTATTTAGTTTTATGAAATTAAATAAAATGTGAAAAACTGGCTGTGCAAAAATATGGGAACCCTTGTGGTCTTGCTGATTTTAATGCATGTAACAGCATCTAAAACTGAGGACTTTAAACACAAAATTGGTTGGATTATGTTGTTAAGCCTTGAACCTCATATAATGGTCTGTTTAATCATGATAAAAGGTATTTTAGATGCCTAAATGCAAGTTCCACTTCTCTTTGACTCTCTGCAGAAGTGAGACAGAATGCGATCATCAAAACAGCTCCCAAAAGATCTTAAAAACAAAGATTATTCATTGTCATGGTTTAGGGGAAGGCTACAAGAAGCTTTCCCAAAGGTTTCAATTGTCAATTTCTACTGTAAGGAACGTTGTCAGGGAATGGAAGGACACAGGCACAGTTGCAGTTAAACCCAGGTCTAGCAGACCAAGAAAAGTACAAGAGCGGCATATGCGGCAGATTGTGAGAATGGTTGCATACAACCCACAGATCACCTCCAAAGACCTGCAAGAACATCTGGCTGCAGATTGTGTATCTGAACATGGTTCAACAATTCAGTGCAATTTGCACCAAAACATCTGTATGGCCGGGTGATGAGAAGGAAGCCCTTTCTGCGCCCACGCCACAGATACAATTGCATGGAGTATGCAAAAGCTCATTTAGACAAGCCAGCTTCATATTGGAAGAAAATGCTTTGGACTGATGAGACAAAAATTAAGTTATTTTGTCTTTATAAAAAGCAGATGTTTTGGTGCAAATTGCGCTGAATTGTTGAACAGATACACAATCTGCAGCCAGATGTTCTTGCAGGTCTTTGGAGGTGATCTGTGGGTTGTGTGCAACCATTCTCACAATCCTCCACCTACGCCGCTCCTGTTTTTTTCTTGGTCTGCCATGCCTGGGTTTAACTGCCACTATGCCTGTGTCCTTCCATTTCCTGACAACGTTCCCTACAGTCGAAATTGACAATTGAAACCTTTGGGAAAGCTTCTTGTAGCCTTCCCCTAAACCATGACAATGAACAATCTTTGTTTTTCAGATCTTTTGGGAGCTGTTTTGATGATCCCATTCTGTCTCACTTCAGCAGAGAGTCAAAGAGAAGTGCAACTTGCATTTAGGCACCTAAAATACATTTTCTCATGATTAAACAGACATTTCTATGAGGTCCAAGGCTTAACAACATAATCCAACCAACTTTGTGTTTAAAGTCATCAGTTTTACATGCTGTTACAGGCATTAAAATCAACAAAACCACAAGGGTTCCCATATTTTTGCACAGCCAGTTTTTCACATTTTATTTTATTTCATACAACCAAATACTGCTTTTCAAAAAATCTTTGTTTGGAAAACATCCCAGTACTTAGCTGTTCCTAGTAAATTAAAGACATCCCACTTTTATCTTTTTTTTGTGAAAGCAGAGTCAATTATAATGCCAGCTGAGAGGGGTTCCCAAACTTTTTCATATGACTGTATATCTGTGCAATGTCAACAAAATTCTTCATATAATTAATTAGGTGTGTTCTTAATTGGAAATATACTGTATAATACTGTATATAAAAAATTGGGGTGTTAAATTAGAGATCTTAGAAAATCAATTTAAATCTCAACCATCTGATTTAAATTTGATGTTTTAAGAATGAAGATGTACAGTGCATGTCATTGTTGGACTTTAACAAAACCTTCGGACATTGCAATGGCAACAAAATCTGTCTTGTCTACTCTCTTTCTCATATATTGTTTTCCAAATACTGGTTCTTAATCCCGACTGTGCTCTGACAGAAATACAAGATGACGGAAACGGACGTAACACTAATGGCACGGACAAAAGTGTAAAGTCTTGATTTCTTTGAATCAAATGAACCAGGGATGAAAAGAAATAGCTAGCGAGTCAGGGACAGACATGAAAACAGAGACGGGCGTTTTGAGGCTAAATGGTTTAGAAAATCAAAGAGATAAGGGAACAGGGGAACAGGCATTCAAAAGCTTTGTGGTGTTTAAACGTGATCAGTGACAGGTCAAACAAACAGGCCTATGGGGAAAAGACACAGAGGATACAGAAAAGCATTCAACACAGCCCATTTTTATTATTGTATCAGGGCTACAGAGGGAGATAATCTGACAAAAGACAAAGACGTGAGGTCAGAAAAAAATACAGCCGGGGATTGGACAGAATAACATGAACAGCCCAGCAACACTACTTGTTTCGGGCCATCGTATTAACATGATTGCTTCTCTCATTTATTAAAATGAGTAAGAACACATCCAAAGACACAAGTTTAAGTCTCCATTTTGAAAATACCTCCCCTGCTGTGTGTGTGAGTGAGCAGCTCACTGTATGCCGAGCAGCTACAGGGGCGGTAATTCAACTTCCGTAGCTTCACCACTATGGTGACTGCTTCTACCTTACCATATAGAATACTTATACAATCTGCAATGTACTAAAGACAATCTGATACAAGTTATAAGTATAATCCATCCATCCATCCATCTTCTACCGCTTGTCCCGTTGGGGGTCGCGGGGGGGCTGGGGCCAATCCCAGCTGCATTGGGCGAGGGCAGGGTACACCCTGGACAGTTCGCCAGTTTATAAGTATAATCCCCAACTATATTTCAATTAGACAGATAAAAGAGACATATATCATGGGCAGGGCATTTTTACAATACATTATAATTTAAATATGTTTGTAAAATGCATAAAAAGTATAAGAAAACTTTGAAAAATAAATTAGCCAATTCACATAATATATGTAGATGCTTCTATACATGCACCATACCATATTATATGATCCTCCTCATAATCAGCAGGGTCTAGTTTAAATTATTTTGTTTTAAAACCAAATCTGTTTTGTTGGAACCATCTTGGTTTTGCCCTTTGATTATTTTCCCAAAAATAAACACTGACTTCAGAAAAAGTTACATTAATGCTAAGAACTAACAGCCATGATTGTATGGTAACAATCAGTGACACCTGCTTATTAGTGGCACCAAATGTCCAAAAAATACCTAGAATAACAGCAGATAAGTCCAGATATATAGAGTCAAATTAAAAATTGGACTGACATAACTCATCACGATACACCACTAGCATCATCAAAGGATCAAGCGAGGGAATAGATCTACAGCTGCTGTCTGCTGTTAAGACAAGATACACAGTGAGTAAGCTATTTTTGTCAAACAGATTATAGCGCGCAAGAACAATATTGGTCCAATTTAATATTATAAATATGCAAAACCTAAAACACACAGTTCGACAGCTGAGTCAGTTAGGTCAGACATTCCGAAATGCATTTCACAGCGAGTGCTCCGAATCTAAGGACATGGCGTGATACATTACCTGAAAGCACTCCATCAATGATAACATTAATATTATGTTGAAAAAGAGTGAAACATGAAGACAGAAAGAGTAAAATGAGAAGGGAGAAAGAAAGGGTTGAAAGAGTTCTTCGCCTTCAGAGGGAAATCATCCAGGACATTGACAGAACAGAATCACTGGGCTGTGTCGAACACTCACAACATATAGAGTGTGTGTGTGTGTGTGTGTGTGTGTGTGTGTGTGTGTGTGTGTGTGTGTGTGTGTGTGTGTGTGTGTGTGTGTGTGTGTGTGTGTGTGTGTGTGTGTGCGTGCACGTGTGTGTGTGTGTGTGTGTGTGTGTGTAGGTGTACACTCGCTTAAATAGTCCCAGTCTGACATTGATTGATCATCACAGTCCCTTCCTTGTCCATGTTTGTATAACCCTTCTATATTTGTGTGTGTGTGTGTGTGTGTGAGAGAGAGAGAAACAGTGTGTGTGTGTATACATGTGAATGTCACTGAGCGTGCACATCTGTCTCGGACCAGTGGACCAGGACATTTCAGGACACGAGAAAAAACCTCTACTTCAGACAAACGCACACAAACAGTCACACGAACACACACACATTAACATAAGCATATGCAAACAGAACTGCATTTTCAGATACACACAGGCAATTTAGCCCAAATAAAACATTATCCATCACACTCTCAGACACAGCACAAACGCACACAATCAGCCATAAACAGTGGTATACGCGTACAAACTTGATCCACACACACACACACACACACACACACACACACAGCCATCTTGCATATCAGAAGTCACTGGCACAGAAGTTAATTGGCCTCCTTTATAAATCATGTTGGTTGTTAATAATTGAAAATAAACAATCCCAGAAAGGAGAGGGAGAGAAAGATAGATAGAATGAAATACAGAAAAAGTAAAAGAGATTGGACATGAGATAAGGGAGGGAAAAGAGAGGGAAGAGCTAAAGGAATGCAGGTAGAGGAGAACAGGAGTGATGCCAGAACAAGCGGAGAGGGAGAGAGAGAAGAAGAGAAACATTAGGAGAGGGAGAAAGGAGGCGAAGGAAAAGACGAGAAGAAATCAATACGAGTGAGATGGCAGCAAAGGAGGGAAAGAGGTCACAAATCACCCAAGCCAATACTGTGTGCGCCAATAATGTACTTGTCTGTGTGTGTGTGTGTGTGTGTGTGTGTGTGTGTGTGTGTGTGTGTGTGTGTGTGTGTGTGTGTGTGTGTGTGTGTGTGTGTGTGTGTGTGTGTGTGTGTGTGTGTGTGTGTGTACGTGTGTAGATGCGAAGTCGCAGGTCAGTGCTAGCAGACTAATAACCATTCACACTTTGGCTAATGGAGACAAAGTAAGTAACCTAGTACACAATATGTCATTAGCACACTCCAAGGCTAATGGAGATATACGGAGGTCAAAGGCACGACGCTTAAGCAAACATTGGAAATGCCCTTCACGATAAGATACGTGATCTTGACAGTCTGTCTGGAGGACAGGGCACATAAATGCTTATGAAGACCCACCAGTATAGGTCCAGTTAGCAATGTTTGTCCAGAATACTGTGACAGGCAGTGGGGTATATTAGGGTATCAAGCCTGTTCCCTCTAACCCAGAGGCTGTCCATCCCGCCCCAGTCCCTATAAAGAGGCGGGTCTCTGTGCCCTTGAACGATGTCTCGCAGCTCTCCATCGCGGCACAATCTGACGAAGACGGCTGCGCGTTCATGTGGTGATGACGTAAAGACGAGGTAGGGGACTGCTAACTGCAGTCACTGACAGGAAGGTAAAGGGCCATATCACTTACTTCTCCTTTAAGAGAAATTATGAAGCTTACACTCCATTGTACAGAAAATTAGATGTCCATAACATCATATCTGAGCAGAGGTGAGACTTTGAAAAAATTTAAAGGGGGGGAATTTTTCTGCGATCTTCTGTTTGGATACAAAATGCTCAATTTTGAATTTTTCGCAGCAGACCATGCCTCATATTCAAGCAGGGAGACTGTTGTTCCTGAAGGCATTGTGGATGTATGGAATGAAAGCGAATGTGAATGCAAATGTTGGTTTTTGCTCATTTTGTTGAATGGCATTGTATTAGCTTGTCACTAAAGTGAAGCAGCTTAAGCCCTGCAATTGTTTGAAACACAATAACTCAAGATTTCACCTAGTGAAGTGGGGAAAAGGAAAATAGCAGAGTTGGGAGAATAAAACCGTGGGAGCTAATGTAGCTAACACGCTTAGATTAGCAATCCGTGAGTTGAAAGTTTCTCGTAAACTTGTATCACTCTATTGTCATTACTGTCTATTATTGTCCTTGCACTCAATGCAGCCAAGCAACTTCCTTCTCTACTACTTTCATTATTTCCCAATGCAATTTTATGATTGAGGACTTTCATATAAATCTGTATTCCCTGAATGAGATGACATTTAAGACCCTCGCCATTTGGACATTAATCTGATGTTTGATTGTGCAATGGAATAATCATAATTACCGCAAATAATATGTTTGTAATCACTTGAAGTGGAAGTTCTTAAAGGAGTCAGCCCTAAATTACGTACATTTTGACTGAAGACATTTTGTGTTTTCTTTGAAGGAAAAGCACCTTGGGGAACAAATACAAATCAATGATTGCTAGTTTCTGTACTTGTCCCATTAATCTTTTTTAGTGAGCCAGCAGGAACACTTAATGGAATGGAGCCATTGTTAATGTTATGTTATTAATTACACCTGTACATTCCTTGCTTGTCAAATCATGTCAAAATGTCTATGACAACAACAAACAAGTCCATTCATACTTGCCCTATGATTGTCGTTGGAAGATATAATAATACTTTATTGTGCATTGAAAAGGGCTAGTGTTCATTTTGTGTTGAAGAAAAAAAAAACATTGAAGATCAATGTCCTTTTGTTTTTTTCTCCACATTCATTTTCTCAGTCAACCTTCTTTCATTCATCCTCGCTACCATCTAATAGCTCATAACTCTTGCCATTGTTTTTGTTCTGCTGTCCTTTTAAGCCATAGGACAGGAAGAAAACTGCATTTCCATCATTCTGTTAGACGAGAACAAACTTATGAATGCATTTTGGAGTAAGGCCACACCAAACAACTTCCAGCCTTGTTTCATCGATGTTCTGACTTTTGCATCTACATTTTTACTTTAGTCTACTTTTATCCTGATTACAAACATTATAAAAAAGACATGTTATAGCCCCTAAGCTGACTGTCATTTTACTGCAAAACATGATGAAAAAAACAAAATGGGGGGAAGAAGAAATAGAGATAAAGAGAGAGAGAGAGCAATACAGGCAGAGCACAGTAGGATTCATAGCATCTTTCTACTCAGTGTGACTCCCTGACATCTGTTGGCCTTTACAGCCCTCTCCATCAGCATCTTTCCATCATCCCTTACTCCGCTCCCCGGCTTTCTCAAGCTAAGGTATTATCTGCCTCTGTTTTCTCCTATTTCAGTCAGTGGAAATTAGAGTGGAGCACAAAACAGCATGGAGCAGAAAGGAAGGGAAGGAAAGAGAGATTAAAAAAAGAAAGAGAGACGATGGGATAGAGAGGGAGCGAGAAGAGAGAGATAATAAAAGCAGTATGGGGGCCCATAGCTTCTAGCTGTGTCTCTGAAACAGCAGGAAACAAAGAGGGGAAAACAGCTTAGAGTGTTTAGGTTTCCACACAGATAAACAGAGCACACTGTACATTAAGCAGGAACAGACCTACAGCAGCTAATGGTATTCACAACATATATCTATCTATTCATCCATCTATCTTTCATCTCTAAATAATATCATTCATTCATAATTCCGCTATATCTCCGTGCCTTTTCTTCATAGGTGACCTAAATGTTTTGTGTAAGAGCTAGAAGGCATGATGGTCTCATTAGGATATCACTGTTTCATTTAAGCTTGGAAAAAACATGTATATACTGTGTATATATATATATATATATATATATATATATATATATATATATATATATATTTATATATATATATATATATATATATATATATATATATATATATATATATATATATATATATATATATATATATATATGCTACTGTATATATATATTTAAAAAAGTGCAGTTGCAGAAAACGTTGTTCATAACAAGTTCTGTGCAAAAACATTAATTATTCATTAATTCATTATTTTTTTTCTACATATGTATGAATCAGGGTGTGCTTCAGAGATCAAGCGATAGTTCGATCGGGTTCGTACGATTTAAATTAATCATAAATGTAAGCGAAAGTCTAAGCGGTCCAGACCTGAGGGTTATTACAACACAAAAAGATAACTCTAAAAGCAATTCATGAAACTACATTTTTGTACAACATGATAAATCATTGGTTAATGTGGCTGCAAGACATCCATCAAAGCTAGTGTCAGTGATATAGTGGACTTTATGTCGTTCAAAGTACAAAATACAATTTAAGTTATATGACTCACTGGGTGATCCTGATCGTTTAAAGAGATTTCAAACACACACTAAATCCAGGGGGCGTTAATTGAACAGAATATTGTTTTAAGAACAAATGAATGGCTGATGGGGATATATGAGGGATCAGTTATTAACACAGAGATTGGAATGGAAAAGTAAAAAGAGATAATTAAAAGAAGAAGGATGCCAACAATAGCCTGGTTTCCACAGAGCAGGGAGGCTCGGTTCGGTGCAGCTCAGCCCGCTTTAATTAATTAAGCGAGCTGAGTCGCACCTATTTGCGGGACTATTCCGTTGGGGTACCAATCTGTCTCAAAGGGTTCCAAAAGGGTGGAGCTACACTGTAAAAAAAAAACACTGTAAATTTATAGTTAATTACTGGCTACCTATTTGCATTACTTTCACAGTAATTTCCTGTACATATTTTCACCTTGGCATCTTCACCTTGGCAAGAGTGAAGATTGAAGAGTCTTGAGGTTTGAGAAAATGTTGGTGCGCAGCTCTTTGTTTATTGTGTAGTGTCTTTCCTCTTCATTGCATTCTTCTGACCCATATTCTAACCAGGGCTATCACAGTCCAGCATAAACCCCGCCCTACCAAAAGGGTTGTGTTGGCAGTGGAAAGGCAAACAAGATCTAGTGTAGCCGAGCTGACTCGAACTAAGGTGGTCAGTTGAAACCAGGCTTATGGATACACATGCAGGACATGTACACTCCGATCATGGCAAGGTAAAATAATTGGGTTACTTTCATATTTGAACAAGCTACCGTTACACATTACCTTTTCTCGCATTTCAATTACAGCCATAATTGGGCTGTGAAAGAAAGACACATTGTACAAATTGTGGAAGACAGAGAGCAATGAACAAAAGAGATGATACCATGTCACCTTCCCATCATTCTAGATAAAAGATACAAAAGCTCCTCAGAGAGAGACACAGAAGGACATCAATGAAAACAAACACAGAGCAAGAGAAAAGAGAGAAAATGCAAAGCCGAAAAAAAAAACAATACAAGAAAGGGCAGTGATTAAATATTCAGAAAGACGTGGGACTAGGGGAAACCAGGGGGAGAGATGAAAAAAAGGATACAACTGATCAAAAGAAACAAAGATGGAGACAACGAACAATGGTTTTAAATGCAGACAGTGTACTGTATTGTGGTATGAAACTGAGGCTACAACTTTATTTTTTTCGTTGTTTCTATTAAAACTATTCTTTACCACGGTATGCCTTCTCTCTGTGTGTTTCTATACACGGATGTACCTGTTGTTTCAGGTCTCTCATGTTTACCTCTGGCAGTTTTTGTTCCATTTCATTCTCCCCCTTTCCTTGACTGTGTGTGTGACAGCTGAATCTGGGGGAAACATCACACCGCTCTGTTACTTCTGCCTCCGTCTCTGGTTTAGCATTGTAGCAAATCCACTAAGCAACTATAGGACGCCAAAGAACACACATGCGCACGTACACACACAGCACAATGTTTGGCTCCAGGGTCTGCTTTGTAATACAAGGGGGAAATAATATTCAGTGGGCAAGTCAATCTGTCAACTCGAGTTTAGACAGAAACCCAAAGTTCTGCTTCCTCACGATTCCAAACGCAATATACATTTATATAAAAAAAAGAGTGAGCTCATGAAATATGTACGGCGCACTTTGCAAACATACCTTAACCCGCAATTACGTAAACCACCAGCAAACTCATTTGTGCTACTGTTGATCTCTTGGTGTATTTCACTCAGCAGGTACTATACGTATATCAGGAGTTTTCAAACCGTTTTTTTTAGCCTGTGTTTAATTACTCGCTCTGGGGAAAGAGGCTCATTAAGAAGGAAGCGGAGAGACCCATAAGCTGAGGCTCATGTCAAACCTTAAGTCTTAAGAAACCAGGTTGTGTACGTCTTTGTCTCGCTGCCAAAGCAAAGCATCATGATTCATCATTACCTGGCCAGTAGAGAAACACCATGTGTTATCAAGTGGCAAGTGTAGGAACTTTGGCTGCCATCCAGTACATCACTGTGGATCCTATTAAACTTCCCTGTGAACATTGTGCTTACAGCTTCAGTAGTGGCACAGCTGCTTACGTACACATGTCTGACATACGACCCAGCCCCTTGCAGAAATAACTAAACAAGTGAATAATAGGCTGAACCTGTTTGATGATGGCAATTATGCAGTGAGAGATGAGACAACCTGGGAAAACTGTTTGCCACACATCCTTGATAAAAAAATAAAGTTCTCCTGTGTGCCAAGTGAACTTGCAACAGCATGTAACATGTCACAGGCTTCCTTCAGAACCTGAGCCTTCTATCTGAAATGTCCCGACTTAAACAAACAAAAAGTGTGTAATATGAGGCCCTGCACATAATACTTTCCCTGCCTGGTAGCTTTCATTTAAAGGTGGGGTAAGCGATTCTGGAGAAAGCTTGTTGTCAATACCTTTTTTAGTCAAAATCGGTGAATATCTCTTCATGATCTGCTACCTGTCCCTACTGCATGTACACACCCTTTGTTTACATGCCCGTTTACAGAGTCTAGGCTGTGCATCAGCACTGGATTTATTTTCAACACACACAGTACAAATAGGTTCACTGATTTTTCACTGAGTATGTTTGCGTTGCATGTCCCAGACTTCACTCACCTGAGTTCTCATCCACCCTCTCTTCCACAGTGTGGTCCTTCTGATGGACCCACTCACTGTTGCACTTGAAGTAGATCTGCGTGGCAGGCGTGGCTTTGCAGTAGAGATTGACGGGTTTGTTCTTGACGATGTAGCCTTCCTCAGGTTCAAACAGGAAGTGAGGTAAGGGCTCCGGGGGGTCAGAGGGGAAGGTCTCAGGGAGTTCGCTCAGACTCAGGAAATCGTCATCGTCTCTCACTGGAAGGGAGAGAGAAAAAAAAAGAAAAGAGAAAATGTTTAATTGACTTCCATCTCAATTGGTCTTTGTTTTTATCGACTCGGGGTTGAGGCCTAACAGGGACAGTAGTTGGTTAGGGGAAAGACATGCTGCATTCTTCCAATTGTTCGTTAGCGTTCTGTGGTTCACACCAGTGAGCAGCATTGTCCCCTGAACTGAGAGCTTATGAGACAATGTCGTTCTCATTTGATCGTTAATAATTACCGTGTCTCAAGCCGGTGACCTGGACAGCGTACAATTTTCGACCACAGAGCCACAAAAATGCATCTTTAATCAGCACCCGACTGTTGTGCCTGTCATTTATTTATAAAAACAATTATAATAAAATAAAACTCAACATGATTTTGATTCTTCAAAAAGACAGATAAACGTCTCTGCAAAACACAGACATGGGTATTGATAACTATACGCCACAGAAGATCACAGAGGAGCCAGCATATACACACACACACACACATACATACATACACACCTCAAATCTAAACAAGGCATTTACGTGATGGGATTTGGACACACCAACAAACGATAAGTCTGAAAGGCTTAACCACAAACACTATACACTTAGAAACTACTACTTAGAAACACATACTCACTTTAGAGTCTCATGCATTTAACATCCCAAGTGAAACATATCACTGACAACTTGCTGAGAACGTAGCAAGTCATGAGACTACAAAGGATACATAGTACCTTCACAAAAATATCACAGTAAAACGTTTTTGAGTCTTTCAAACGTATAGATAGATACATACTGTATAAGCACCGGGTCACATTAGAAAGTGGCACTAGGAAATCCATGAAATAAATCAGTTTAGCCCTGACATTGAGCTGAAAACACACGGACATAATCCAAAAAGTCATTCAATTAAACTACTTCCTGTATTGTTATTAAATCCGAAATGGGAACATGGACATTTTGAACAGTATTTTTACAGCAAATAATGATGCAGTGGCCAGGAGAGGGTGAACAGAGCAGGGAAAGTGTACTGACTGTGAGAGTGCTCATTTGATCAACCCTGAGGGCACCAAGAACTTTATCTTCCACCTCCTGCCTCCTGCTCTCTTTCCTGCACTGCCTTTTCAGCCAGTCCAAACTTCACACCCCCCCATGGCCTCAATCAAAGGGTCCCCAACAATGTTTTGTCACCAGGTTGCCAAGGTCACCAAAACACAGCGGATTACAAGAGCAGGTTTTCTGTCCTTCTTTCTTTCTCTTTTTTTCTCTTTCTTCCTTTTTTCTATTTCTTTCTTTCTTCCTTTAAGACACACATGCACACAAACACAACAAACATATTCATGCACAATTGCAAAAACAAGCACGTGCGCACACACGCAAACAAATACACACACACACACACACACACTGCAGACCCTTTCTCTCTCTCTCTTCCTCTGTGTGTGTGTGCGTGCATGCGTGTGTGTGTGTGTGTGTGTGTGTGTGTGTGTGTGTGTGCACAAGACAAGTGTGTGTGCTTCACCTGGAAAGCCGTGACTCATGGGGAAATTGTATAGAATAGAATATTTTTGACACGGCTTTAAGGTTCAAACTCTTTTTTTCCACCCAAACATGTCATGGCTACAGTCACACAAACACACATATGCACAATGTACAAAACAACATGTGTGTGTGGCCGTGGCCCTTATCTTGGAGAATAGCAGTGCGCTCTGGGCTATGGGAGATAAAAGCAGCTTAGGTAAAACAACAAGACACAAATAGGGGGAAAATGAGAAGGCAGCCTTCTCACTTTGATGTCATGAAGCTGACATTTTTCTCTCTCTTAGTTCTCTAATTAGTGTGAAAATGGGTAGACATTTTTCCCTGGTATAATTTCATTATCTGTGTGAATTTTTACTTCTACTCTTGATGTCATATTTTTTATCCGTGTCGTTGTCCCACTGGCTGTACTGCCTCCGTTCTTTCACTAATGCCATTCCTTGTGATTCCATGTTTCTGCACCACTCTGCTTTACACCCTCCCATACCCCTCCCACTCTCCACTTTGCCCCAACACCCATTCTCACCCTCATCTGTCATTCAGAGAGTTCATTGCTCTGGAGCGACAGCTATAAAATATTGATTGGCACAAGAAACATGATAGCTGAGGGAAGTGGGTGGGTGGAATGGAGAAAAAGGGGAGGGATGGAGAGAGACAATTCCCCATGAAAAAAGGCTTTGTCTCAGAAATTCCCACTATATTCTCTCTATCTGTCTCCTGGTTCTTTCCACAGTACACTTCACAGAAGTTTCCTTCCCCAACAGTTTTCCTTTCCACTCTCTTCCCAAACCTTCTCCTCATCTTGTTTCCCCTGCTCCTTACCCACACTCCTCTCTTCTGATCCACTGACAGAGTGAAATACTGATCCTAACAGCCCAGCTCATAAACGTCTTGCCTGAACGCTGTCATCAATAATGGATGGCTGTAGCAGGACAATGTCCAGGTTCGATTTACGATATGTAGTAAATATGTACCAGGGGCAAAAAACACATCTATTCCCCTTGCTCTCGCCTTGCACAGCCTGCCCACTTCAGGGAAACCTACAAACCCCGACCAGTAAATGTCTGTAAATCTGCTAAGAATGATGTCATCAAAAGTGGCCAATCATGCTGTCAATGTGAAGTGATCCATCATATGGATAGAGGGGATGATGGATTGATGACAGAGGAAGAGAAGGGAGAGGTAGATAATGAAATGGGTTACTAATATTAATGTTAGTGAACATGGTCTTGAGCAAACTCTGCTGTAAAATAAAAATAAAAAAAGATTATAAAAAAGCCATCATCAAATCAGTTGCATATGTGTTGCTGAATTCTCTTCTTACATTTTTCTATGATATTTTATCAAACAATCTTGTGAGTATAGTAATTGTGATATGGAGGATACTCAACACTTGATAGTTAATCACAACTGCCAATATTAATCTTCTGACAATACAACTTCCTACCAAATGTTGATGGAAAATGTACATGTGTAAGGCCACTTAGCAGCAATACTGATATATAGCGCTGTGACATTTTGTTAAACTTTTATTTTCAAGAGGAATTTCAAATGATTGAACTGTGCGTGCCCACGCCTTAAAGCAAGCCAAACGTAGCCATGTAGGGTCAGAATGCCTCATGGGTAATAGTGTGGGTTTGTAGTGTGTGTGTGTGTGTGTGTATGTGTGTTAGGGTCTGGTGTTTCGGTAAGTGGTCTATGATGTGTATCAGTGCAGTGGCCGTGGAAATCCTGAGATCATACTTCTAAGCATCTTATCAGCTAGATGGAATCAGCAGCAGCTGCAAAAACACACACGAACACAAACACACACACATGCAAAAACACACACACGCACACACACACACACACACACACACACACACACACACACACACACACCGTAAATAGACATACAAAAACACTTTTAAAACCAGTACCCATCTCATTCCCAATCCTCTCCTGCGACCGCTATCAGCAGCACACATACCTATGAACAACTAAGAAAACAAAGCAGGAACGATCCCTATCTTTCTCAGACGCTCAGTCACACACACACACAGGCCCATATGGATATATGCACACGCCCACACAAAAGGCGCATTTGTGTAAACTAAAACAAAAAGAAAAACACACAGGCTCCCAAAGCTCTCCTTTTTCTTGCTACCTCTCTTCCTCCCAGAGTTTATCTTTCTGTCTCACAAGTAAACACACACACACACACACACACACACACACACACATACACACACACATCACTGAACTCTTTTTTTTATAAACATTATTAGAACTTAGGATACAATATTGAAAATGTTTGGGGCGTTAAGGGCCATTGAGGGAAAAAGGGAGAGTGAGTGAGGAATGATGGGACAGCAGGGAGCTAGTGTATCATTGCTCTGGAATTAGATATATGATGCTGTCTTTTAGCCAAACACGCAGACACT
>CASHTC010000414.1:0-2500 GCA_949357725.1 Hyperoplus immaculatus
GTGGGTGGGTAGGTAGGTAGGTAGGTGGACGGTATGGGGTAAAATATCTATTATAATGGGTGTGGATGTGGAGGGGTGTAGGGTTTGTGGTGGTAAGAAGTTAGACCCCCTCCCCCCACCCCCTCCATAGAGTCTCAGTCCTCTTCACAGCAGACCCGGGTTAGAATCCAGCCAGGGTCGTTCTCTGCATGTCATTCCCCTCTCTGTCTGTCTGTCTGTCTGTCTGTCTGTCTGTCTGTCTGTCCTCTTCACAGCAGACCCGGGTTAGAATCCAGCCCGGGTCGTTCTCTGCATGTCATTCCCCTCTCTGTCTGTCTGTCTGTCTGTCCTCTTCACAGCAGACCCGGGTTAGAATCCAGCCCGGGTCGTTCTCTGCATGTCATTCCCCTCTATGACACATTTCATCTCTGTCTCTACACAAAACTTTTTAAAAATTCCACCCAAAAATAATCTTTTTTTTTAGCGTTTATTGGACCACCCGTCCGCTGACCTAGTTTGAGGCCCTTTGAAAACTCCACTTTGCTAACCTCGTTCTCTAGCGCTGACACAGTTGACAAGTCACACAAGACGGATCCATTCAGAGCCACTGAACCCTCTAACGAGCCGGTGAACCAACATTATGAGCTAAAAAAAGCTTCCCTTCGAACTATAGATTATCCGTCATTCTATAGGGTTATCAGGGACATGTCCAGAACCGCTTTCTAGAGTCAACCCCTGTGTTCCAAATCACATACTCTTTCTTTTTACTACACTACATACTAAAGTACAGAAGAGTTCTAGTCTTTTTACTACACTACATACTAAAGTACAGAAGAGTTTTAGTCTTTTTACTACACTACATACTAAAGTACAGAAGAGTTTTAGTCTTTTTACTACACTACATACTAAAGTACAGAAGAGTTTTAGTCTTTTTACTACACTACATACTAAAGGACAGAAGAGTTCTAGTCTTTTTACTACACTACATACTAAAGTACAGAAGAGTTTTAGTCTTTTTACTACACTACATACTAAAGTACAGAAGAGTTTTAGTCTTTTTACTACACTACATACTAAAGTACAGAAGAGTTTTAGTCTTTTTACTACACTACATACTAAAGTACAGAAGAGTTTTAGTCTTTTTACTACACTACATACTAAAGTACAGAAGAGTTTTAGTCTTTTTACTACACTACATACTAAAGTACAGAAGAGTTTTAGTCTTTTTACTACACTACATACTAAAGTACAGAAGAGTTTTAGGGCCACAGACAGAAGAGAAAAAAAAAATCAGATAAGGAAGTTTTTTTTCTTCATTATGTCGAGAAATGTCAAGAATAAAGACGAATACTCCAAAATGCTATTGGAGTTAGTGGGGCATTTATGTATTTTCAGCATACTACAATTGCCATGCCTGTATTAGGACATCCTAAATCTTTTTCTGGCATACTAAATAGTAGGGAAGTATGGGGATTGGAACGCGATTTTTTTCAGATGTGAGTGTCTAATGCTGCATTTTTTTCCTGGAAGTCCACCATTGGCAAGTCATATAAGACGCTTCCTTTCAAGCTCACCGAACCCTTTAATGTGCTGTAAAAACCCAAACTACCGGCTTAAACACAAACTCCCCGGGGCTACGCATTACTGGTCCCAGGTGTACAGAGTTAAAACAAAACAAAAAAACCTTCACACCTTCCCTGCGTTATATAGTTTGGTAGAAAAAAGATTTAGGATGTCCCGATTCTTGTGGCCAGATTTAGGATGGTTAGAAGTACCCGGATGGATTGATGGATGGATGGATGGATGGATGGATGGATGGATGGATGGATGGATGGATGGATGGATAGATAGATAGATAGATAGATGGATAGATAGATAGATAGATAGATAGATAGATAGATAGATAGATAGATAGATAGATAGATAGATAGATAGATAGATGATAGATAGATAGATAGATAGATAGATAGATAGATAGATAAATAGATAGATAGATAGATAGATAGATAGATAGATAGATAGATAGATAGATAGATAGATAGATAGATAGATAGATAGATAGATAGATAGATAGATAGATAGATAGATAGATAAGTGGATGGATGGATGGATGGATGGATGGATGGATGGATGGATAGATAGATAGATGGATAAGTGGATGGATGGATGGATGGATGGATGGATGGATGGATGGATGGATGGATGGATGGATAGATAGATAGATAGATAGATAGATAGATAGATAGATAGATAGATAGATAGATAGATAGATAGATAGATAGATAGATAGATAGATAGATAGATAGATAGATAGATAGATGGATAGATTTTCCTAAGATGTAACATTAGCCCGCCGTGAGAATGTGGCTGCGGCTCTTTGTCGGGGTGAAGCGATGCGTTCAGTGTTCGGCCGGACTTCGGTAATTATTTTGGGCCAGAGATGGAGGAGGGGAGCGGAGGGATGACAGAAATTCTTGGCGAAGAAAGGCGAAGTGTCGACCTCCGTTTTAGCAGCTCGGAC